>BRDA01027829.1:0-19991 GCA_036984385.1 Crenuchus spilurus | reverse complement strand
GTGGTATGAGATTTTGAGTATGATTTCAAATCCAGACCTCCAAGGGGTAATAATTTTGATTTACATTGATCATTTTTATGTTATTTTGTTCTCAATGCATTCCATTATGTAATAAATAAAGATTTTCAACTGGAATATTTTATTCATTGAGATCTAGGATGTGTTATTTTAGTGTTCCCTTTATTTTTTGTGCAGTGTATAAGCTATTCACAGTAACAAACTTTGATTCAGGGGTACATCCATTTGTATTATTTGTCTGATTACTAAATTAATGGTCAGAATAATAATCTGTTTATGGTCTATGGTAGAATAATGGTCCTGTTTGTCTTTACAAAAGGAAGTCTAAAGTGCAGAATACAGTTGTGGACTTAAGCACTACACTTCCATCTTCTTCTTCCATCACTTCTAAGTAAATATCCTACTTTTCACTCCACCACAGTTTCATAGTAAAACAACATGCTTGTGTGCTTGACTGGACCATTAGTCTTCACCAGCAGGGAAAAAGAAGCACAAATTATTTTGAAGTATTGAAAAAGCAGACTGTTTCTGAATAATGGCATTCTTCATAAATATAAAAGTTTGCCCATTTTTAAACTTGAACAATTTGTGATTGCGGAGATATAAAAATTGTAACTCTTCAAGATTCATCACAATAATGTCATATAATAACTATAATGGAGGAAATAATTACAAGTGCTTTTTGTTTTGATGCTTAAGTAGTTTTGTACTTTAAAAGAAATGTATAAATAGATGTCTTTGATTCAAGTATTATTTTTCAAAAGGTTTCTCTATTTTCACTCAAATACTTGATTTATGGACTTTGTCCATCATTGTCAGTAAATATGAATTACCTGCTCTGCCCTGAGAGCCCTGCTGTACTGCTAAACAGCTGAAAGAATTATGAGAGCAGTGCCTCTATAATCCACTAAAGACAATTTATAATAATATTCAAAAGAATGTGCAAATATCTTTCTGTTTCACTTGAAATTTGCTGTCATTAATATCACTGTATTGAGACAGTTTATTGAGTCTGATGTCTATTAATTCTATACAACGGAACACCTAATAAGTAGATCTGGTTAAAAAAATCACTGTTCTACTTATTACATGAACAAAATTTTAATATAATTTAATATCAAGTTCATAAAGTGACATATTACAAGTCTCTTTTTTTTGTTTTTAGTTTTTTTTTTTTTTTATTTCTGCCAATTTTATCCCCTTCTCAATGTAGTAGTGGTAGCCAATTAACCCACCCCATCCACTAGGGGGCTCTCCCCATCACTTTGCAATGTCCTTGATTTTAGGAGAGTGAAGACATGCAGACACCTCCTTCGTTAAGTGTGATGCAGTCACCGCATTTTTTCAAACTACCGCTGATACACCATCACTGGGGAGCCAACGCGCTCGGAGGAAAGCGCAGGATTCCCAGCTCTGAATGGACCAATCAGTAGATGCCTGAGCCAGCGGACATTGCAACGTGAGGTGATAGGGCAAGAGAGCACGGCCAATTTTTGCTCTCTTGGGCCCTGACTGTTGATGAAGTATCTTTTGTTTCAATGTTGATATTGCTTGAAGAGTAATTTACTCAAACTCAAAATGAAGTTGTAATTCTATTTTCTATTAATCTCTAATAAGTCTGGACTTCTGAAGATTTTGGATTTCTGATTTGCAGGAGCTAATTAACACCAAAAGAATAAAAAAAACCTTGAAATGTCACTTTATGTGTGATGATTTAAAAATACCTAATATCTAATCACATAATCACAGCTAACCTTTTAATTAAATTATGAACAATTAACTTTTTTCACAATATTTTTAAAGTATGACTGTATATCAGTGCTCTGGAAACTGAATGGTAATCATAACAACCACAGTAAATATTTATTGATTGGCAACATGCAACAGAGTAGCTACAATGTCCAATATCCAAATCTAAAAGAAACAGCCAATACTTTTTAATTATTTTTAGATTACTCCATGTGTACTTTGCATTCATAAAAACTCTTGCCTAAGTATGTGGCAACAGGGGTATAAGTGGGATAATGGATTTCAAGGTGTTTTGTTATAGCACATTACCAGGGAAACTCTCTGCTTCATCTTTTATTTTCATATAATGGGACACCTCGGTTGCCGTTATTCCTTACTCCCTTAAGAAGGGGTTTAGAATGGATATTTCCATGGAATTTTACTAGAGGCTTCACAGTGAAGCCACCTCAGCACTGTTGGAACTTAACAAGGAATTTCAGCAGTAGTAGCCTGCACTTGGTTTCAACTCGGCACATAAGAAGCGCTTGTGTCATCTCTTCAGTTTATACGTATAGGCTTATAGAACAGCATGCATGCAGGATCAAGCAGTGCTGATCTCCAGCTGGGGAAGTGACTTGACCCACTTATGATGATATAAGCCTGGTATTTTAGCCTGTGATTATGTAGTTTGATGTACAGCGAGGAAGGTCCCGGTGCAGCAAAGATGAGCACTATAGGCATAATGGCAGCTCGCCTCTCCGCCTCACTGGATCACTACGCTGTTATTGAGCTCCAGGGTTCTGCAGCGGGACCAGAAAAACGCTGCCGGACAAAAATAAACTCCATGCCTGCACGTGGAACGCAGCAGGAGAGCCTATCTTTAGTTACGTAACAATAAGATTGAACTGTGTAATATCTTAAACTCGTATAACAACATTTTTAAAAGACCTCAAAGCCTTAATACATTAAGACAACCTTAATCAGGCGATTAGCACTCTGTCAGAGGCTCATTATAATCTTGAAGGAGTAGTACATTCAAGCTACTTTTTCACATTTCTTTTGTCTGCAGTGTTACTGATGTGTAGAATTCAGCCATTCTCAGACAAAAGAATATAAAAGTCTCTAATCATAAAGGAGAATGGCTATTGCATTAGACATACACACTGAGGAAATAAGTATAATTGGTCAATTTGGACATTTTCAGGAGTATGGATAGTGTCAGTATCCCAAATTAAACATTTATACAGCAGTCTTAAGCAAAAGTTTGGGCACAGAAATCCAGATCCATTTCTGTTTTATATATACATTAAAATTCCTTGTTAAAAATTAAGTTCAATAAATTTGTTTTGCATTAAATCCAATGAGAAATATAATAATGTTAAATTATCCTGATTGCAATACTGGCCAATTGCAGTTTTGCCACAATCAAACAGTCATTTCACACAAGCCTGAATGTGTCAATGCTGACATAGAAGTATTCACTTTTATAAAATGTACTATTATCACTTATATTTGGTATTAAAAATTTTCAGAGAATATTAAGAAGCTTGTTCAGTCCGTTTAGTTCTCATACACTCTGATATAATCTGACATGCACTGACTTTTTACAAACCTTTTAGAAATTGTATGTGGTTTTATTCCTAAAGCTTAACAAATGTGATAAAATCTCATAGAGATTGTTTTTGCGGAACATGGGTTATATCCTGCTGGCGGGACTAACATCTAATTTCCAAAAATTCCAACTTGTAATTACTTTAGAAGTAAAAAAATGAATAGTTCGAAACTAATTGTGACGCCGCCAGGGAAAACCAGGCCAAAGTCATTCTTTTTTTTCTTTTTTTTTTGTGAATTTACATTTTTTTTTTTTATCAAATATGTACTACGACAGATATCTTAGACTATTATCTATCATTTACAGCAATAATACTGAGTGGCTAAGTTTTGTTGCTAATGTGAGTGACATGATATTGACACGATATCTCAATAAGTTGCCAAGTGACTTTGGCCTGGTTTTCCCTGGTGGGGTCACAAATTACATAAGCTTACATTATTCTATAAATGAGAATTAAAGGTATTTATGCTGAACCTCCAGCAAAAAAATTATCTAGTCCCCAGATCAGCTGTTCATACACTGATCAGCTTGAGTTTTGAAACTTTCAAATGTTATCAGCAACAGAAATAGCAGCTGAAGTGATGTGTTCAGCTGGTCTTTCTCTGTGACTAAAAAAAAATCTTTAGATTTGAAACTTTCAGAATTGTTCATATGCAGGGCTTATTTCCAAGAAGTTGTCATGGATACTGCACATAACTCCCATCACACTTGTGTGTGTATATATTTGTGTGTGTAGTTTGATTGGCAGCTTTAGGGAGGGGCGTGGAGCGACTAACAGTCTGCAGTATGTGAGTTATAGCAGGGCTGCACTTCAATAAATAAGACAAGAGCACCTACTCACATAGTACATACATATACATAAACCCACACAGTGCTTTAACCTAATGTGATATGTTAGATGTCACACTATCCTGGTGCAGGGGTATGATTTACACTCCAAGAGGGAATTCGTCTACTATATTATTACATTTCAGTCCTCTGAGGGCCAGATCACTGAACCTGAAAACAACTCAATAACAGATGTAGTAATTCAATAAGATATAGTATATAAACACTGTTAAAGTTTAAAACCGTCTCATTCACCCCAACATCCACAGTAATCATACTTAAAAATGAACCTGATAAAACAGTCCATTTGAAATGTAAAAAGTTTCTATAATGTCACAAAAAGCATGCATTTACAGATATCCACTAACTCAGTCTACAGATTTTTAGCCACGCTCATTCACATTAAAAGGAGTCTAAGCAGTTATATGCCTGAGGCATAATACAGGGCAGCCAATCAGAACTAGGATTGTTCAAAGGTCAGGTGAATTGGGTGCTCTAAATTGTCCTGGTGTGACTATGTGTGTGCATGTCCCCAGCGATGGATTGGTGCCCTGTCCTGCCTTTGGTTAAAACAATTGCATGCCCTGCTCAACGCCCACTGAAAGGGTAGCAAAATGCAATCAAGATACATGGATGGATGGATGGATGGATGGATGCAAGAGATAAAGTAAGAAAATAGTCAGTTTTAACTTTAGAAGTACTGATTTGGAATTTTGACTTTGTGAACAATAACTGAATTTTGCTTGTGGCTAAAACTAAAATCACACTAATAATTTAAAGAAACTAATTTAACAAACAGTATAATGGGATGTAAACAAGTAAAGTAAGATGTTACATTATCACCATTTGTGTTCATTAGAGGGAGTCAAGTAGAGGACAGTGGAGTGTAAAAGAAGGAAAATTCTCACTGCACAAGCTACAAATAGGACACATCAGCCATAATTTGAACAGGTTAACAATAACTCAATTGTTCTACTAATAATAGTAATAATAATGATATACTGTGCATCACTAATTTTAACCCATTCTGGTGCACAAACTCACACAAGCATCAAAGGTAGTTCTCAGGCTATATAGAGAATACAGAGCCTTTATAAAAGTCTATTACTATAAGCAGTTGTCAGGTATACAGTACTTGTTTGAGTAGCCTGTTTGAAACTCCCCCTCATACTTGAAGAAAATTGCTTTGTCCTTCCCCTTTATTGAATTACGTCAAAATAATGATTAACCTGTCACAGTTACAGAGCAGACACGCCCTGTGATACGCAGCACTGTTGCTGAAAGTACTGAGAGTGTGAACAAATAACATAGCTAACATACATCACCCTAAAACAAAACATAGCTGTTCATTTGTAACCGGCATAAAGAAATAATTCTGAGTAAATACGTCTTAATTAATATCTCATTTCTTTATTTGTTTATATTTAATTATTTCATTATTTATAAACAAGTATTTTCTAACTTTGATCTGCAAGTAAAGAAAGTTGTTGGGTTACAAATCAGGTTTTATTTTTAGATATAATTTATAACATTATGCTGAGTTTATTGGTTTCAAAACGCAATTTTAAAATAAGTGTAATGTCAAATAAAACACACACACACACACAACTGCTCTGAAATTTGATGTCAACCAGAATTTTCCACAATAACACTTTTATTTATTTCAGGGACACACACTAAAAAGCAGTCACACTGTCAGACCTCATCCATCTCCCATAGAACACTGTGTATCTGGAGGAGCAGCATTTGTGGATTTTATCATCAAAACAGCTTAAAAAAAAGACAATTTCTTCTGGAAAAATCTGTTCTTATGGAAAATGTCCAATTTATTGTGTTACCCAAACCTTTTAGGCAATACTGTATGTTTTTTGCTCTCACTGGATGAAGAGATGGAGGGTCAGGGTAACTTTGTGGTGGACTAAATCAAACGTCTTTGAAGCATGACACACTGAACACATCAAGGGCCCTAAAAATTCTCTCTTAGCATCTGCACTGATGTCAGGATGCTTTTCTCTGAGCTCTATCATGACTGCATGAAAACAATAGTGTGCCACTGCGGACTCTTGTATGATTGATTTACAACACTATTAGTCCCCACTTGCTAGTTTACAGCTGTTCCACGTTGCATTGATGATATTCACCTAAGTCACAATTACCCAAGTCCATTGTCACAGGTTTCCTACTAAACATGTGTTGTTTGTGTCATATGAACAGCGTGACTGAACCCGCTGAGTGTGTGTGTGTGTGTGTGTCTGCCTAGAACAGACGTTCTATAGGAGATTTTCCACACTGTCACTTCTCATCATAAAATAACAGAAATTAAGTTAGCTAGCTTTTTTTTCGCACCGCCCTCTAGCTGTCTCTCTCCATTCTTGTTAATTCGCATATGGCTGTAAGCACTTTAATTAATGGAGGCTTAAAGGTCACGTTTCTTTCTCCCTCTCTTTCTGTCATACTCCATCTCTCTCACTCTCTCTTACATCTCAATCTCCTTCAATTCTGAAAAAGACCCAAAAAAAGTCTCCCCATAATGTGCTATCTTCAACCGACTAACCTCTCTCTCTCTCTCTCTTTCTCTCTCTCTCTCTCTCTCTCTCTTTTTTGCATATGGAAACTCATTCTTAATCTCCTCTCTTCTCTCTCGTTCCCTCTCCAAAGCTTTCCCTCCTTCACCACTGCAGAAAGAAGGCAGATGTGTATAAGGAGTGGGATGCCACTCCTTGCACCCTGTGGGGACGAGGAGAACAACAGAGCAGCGGAGGAGAGATAAAAGAAGCCAGGAGTGAGTGGGGATGGCATTAGCTCTAATGCTATTGAGAAGCGATTTGTCAAGCAGGCAAAACCTGAAGATGCACATGTGTCATCTGCCCACACTGCCTCTAGCCAGCAACAAGATCATCATTGGAGATTCACTGAAAGAACAGTCTTTCGTTTTATGTTCCAAATGCAGCTGCAAGATTGCAAGGAACACGTTTAATCTACGTTGAAAAATAAACGTGTCACATGCATCCATGTGAAATGTTAAGGTTAAGATCAATACTGATCTCGTACCAGTAATTTAAGCAAGCTATGTTAATATAAATAATGTACTTCAATGTAAAAATCACAGTATATTACATGATGGCCATCAGCAGCCATTACATATAGTCACAGAGTGGCCAGCAGAAGGCGCTGTGGGGTCTAGAACATGGACAATTCCTACCATACATGCTAAAAATAGGACACAAAATATTTGTTTGAATTATTGGTCATAAATTCAATATGGGATTAAAAATTTATTATTTATTCAATTAGCAAATTATATAATCACCCACAATCATACATCCTAGAACTTACATTAGAAATGTTTACATCACTTTTACTATTTTTACTCTGTATTACAGCAGTAAAACTAAAAGTAAGACCCTGAAAAGACAGAAAGTGAAGTCATGAACAAAAACGTGTGATGTGAGATGTGATGAAGCACAGAGAAGCAAAAGCTCCTGTCCAGGTCAGTGAAAAGAGTGCTATTCACACACACACACACACACACACACACACACACACACACACACACACAGATATCACATTAAAATCTTGTCATACATCTCTGAACAGCAAACAGTTGGTCGCTGATGTCATTATGTAGGCTGACAGCTCAATCATAACTGGCACTCTCCATATTGTCCTTATTTCACTAAATAAGGAAAACAATTATCCCAGGAGTAATTAAAGCATTGAAGGCACGAATGACAGTTTAATTGAATGATTTAAGTTTTAATGAAAATTTAGAATCTTAATCTCCCATCCTGCAGGTACTTGTCTCTCTGCAGACAGTGTGAAAAGAAACCATTTGGCCTAAATGGCTGGAAATGTTGAACATGGAGTGTTGCACTGCCTCGTGTTTCAGGCGACCCCTCAAAGTCAAATAAAAGGCCATCACCACATGTGGGTACAGAATCCTATTTGCTCCTGAAACAGCGACATTTTGAGGCCCATGTCCTAGATTTCCTCAAATGTGCGCGCACACACACACACAACACTGGCCACCTCTGAAGCCAGCCAGACTCCACTTGCCATAAACAAATTACACAAGATTTATGAGCACCTGGAGGCTTCTGTTTTGTTTTTCCTCCACCCTCCACATCCCCATCCCTCCACTTTCTCTCCCTATACACTTATCCCTCTCTCTCTTTCTCATACTGTCTCTTGCTCATTTTATCATACTGTCTCTTGCTCACTCTCCCTCCCTCTCTCCATCTCTCTGTTCACTGAAATAAAGTGTGTCCATAAAGTAGCACATTATGACTGCCCGAGACAGCGTCCGATGTAAGCCCGAAAGCAGGTCATTAACCCCGCAGCCTCGTCCTACCGGCTGAGCCCAAAGCTTCAGCTTGGCTCTCCCTGCCCAACACAGAAACTATGCAAAGTTCCTACTGGTTCTGTGATGGTGTGACATGTTCAGCATTTAGTGTTTGATGGTTTGGAAATCCAAATGTAAAGCATCCTAATGGCATAAAGGGTGACTTCTGACTAATTCAATGCACATCTAATAGTTTTCTAATGAAATCTACAGGTATTGCAGGACAAATGTGGTGTCTAATGGTATTGTTTGTTTTGGGTTTTGTCAGCAGGGTCATGGCCACTTATGTGAACACTGCTGTCCTCTGTATGGTTGTGGGTCAACAAGGCAATATGACCATTATAAATGCTTATATATAAAAATATAAATAACACTGGATGTCTCCGTTGTGTCACTCAGTTATCATATACTATACAGTAAGACTGCATGTGTTTTGTCTCAGTGTCAGCCTGTCTTGCTGTCAGTGTCACCTGCTTTGCTAAGAAACTGTCTCCTGTCTCAGTCTGGTTCTGTCTCAGCTGCCTAAGCTGTGCTGTGCTTAAACAGGAGAGGGAAACGTTGAAATCAGATTTGCTTATCTGCTGAAGACGTGAGTCTGGGCCACAGTACGAGACAGTGTGATGTGATGGCTTTAGATCTGTAGGGTTATTGCCCACTGAAAGTCATTTTCAGTATGATCCTCACCAACTCTGCCCTGAAGCGTATTGCAGTTATTGACCTGTCTACACCGCTCTTCAACATTTTTGACACATCTATCTTTTCAAAACATTTGTAATGTAGACATTATATAAACTCTTGAAAAAGATGGTTCTTCAAGGGTTTTTTAGTAAAGAAAATGGTTCTGTATTAGAACCATGAACACTCGAAGAACCCTTTATGGAAACTGATCTTCAGATTGATGAGGAATGTGTTGTAGAAGGTTCTATACAATGCTTTTTTGAAAAGGGTCCATTTTGGTCCTATATAGAACCTTTTTCTGAAGGCTTCTATATAGAACCATCTACAGCACATTCTTCATCAATCTGAAGAGCCGTCATCATGGTTCTTTGAGTGTCCATGGTTCTACACTGTGTGCAAAATTATTAGGCAAGTGAGTATTTTGACCGTATTATCATTTTGAGGCATATTTTGTAACTCCAAGTTGGATTAGCTTGAATGCTTAATGGATTTAAGTATAGCAGGTGATGTGTGTGTAATGAGGGAGGGTTTGGCCTAAGGAGATCAACACCCTGTTTCAAGGTGTGCACAATTATTAAGCAGCTTTTTTCTTTAGGTCAAAATGGGCCAAAAAAGAGATTTAACTGACTCTGAAAAGTCAAAAATTACCAAAAGTCTCTCAGAGGGATGCAGCACTGAAATTGCTAAGATATTGGGGCGTGATCACAGAACCATCAAACGTTTTGTTGCAAATAGTCAACAGGGTCACAAGAAACGCGTTGAGATAAAAAACCGTAAATTAACTGCCAGGGATTAGAGAAGAATCAAGCATGAAGCTACCAGGAACCCATTATCTTCCAGTTCTGTCATGTTCCAGAACTGCAATCTTCCTGGAGTACCAAGAAGTACAAGATGTTCAATGCTCAGAGACATGGTGAAGGTAAGAAAGGCTGAAACCCGACCACCACTGAACAAGACACATAAGCTGAAGCGTCAAGACCAGGGGTGCACAATACGTCGATCGCGATCTACCAGTCGATCGCAAAGGTAGTGTGGGTAGATCGTATGGCATTTAAAAAATAGACATCAGCCTATCATCCGTCCTCGCTATAAAACTTGTCACTTGATTGACATACAGGGAGACCAGTCGAGCAGAATTCTGGTCATGCTGTTTGCCATCAACTGCCGGGGCCAAAGAGAGCAAAAATTGGCAGTGCTCTCTCTGGGTGGGTAGATGGCGCGCTCTCTCTCTCCCTATCACTTTCACATTGCAATGTCCGCTTACTCAGGCGTCCCCTGATTGGTCCAGTCGGAGCTGGGAAGCTTCACTTTCCTCCGAACGCATTGGGTCCCCAGTGACGGTCTATCAGCGGCAGTTTGAAAAGAGGTGGTGGCCGCATTGCAAGCAGCGGAGGAGGCTTGTGCAAGTCTTCAACCTCCTAGAGTCAGGAACATTGGAAAAATTATGGGAAGAGGCTTAATGGATGGGTTGGACTAATTGACTACCACTACATTGGGAAAGGAATAAAAATGGGCAAAAATTTATAAATAAAAATGAGTTTAAAGTTTATTCTATAGCTGCTTTTTCAGAGGTTTTTTAGGGAACACTTAGGGTTAACCTCTTAATCTCCTGACTTTTATACACCCTAAGGAGTATATTATCCAGTTAATACATTGAAAACAATGTAAACTAGCTGTTAGCTAGTTATTCTTCATAAGTGTGGAAATTATGTCTAGAACTAATGCTGGTTCTAAGGAGCTTAAGAGGCTACAGGGACAATTTAAGGACAAATTTCTCTAAAAATGTGGACACGTTAATTTACATAAAATCTTAACTTAAAAAAAATAAAATAAAAACTATCTTTTTAATACAGAATCACAATCCACGATCTAAATAGTGATCTTTCTTCCTAATTTTCAGAAGAGTAGACTGTGGACATCTTGAAAACTGATCACAGTATAATATTGTCTGATGTCCCACCCTACCCCAAACTACAAATGGACAGTATGCTTCAAACCTGATTCTGCATCAAAAGTGTCATCCAATCAAAGCAGAACCACAGACAATGGACCAGAAGTTCTACAGGAGTTCATGTTAACAAGGCACTCATCATAGTCACTATACAGCTTCAAACATGGACCGTCATTTCCATTAGTTATCATACAAGTTTTGGACTGGATGGCACGGAAGAAGACTTCAAAACTCATTTTTAGGTACGAGTGAGCCTGTGCGCTTAATGATCTGACTCCTGTGTCTCTCTTCCGTCCCCCTCTCTCTCCCTAAGGGTCTGCTTGAGAGGGCAGCAGACAGAGAGTGACATTTCCTCCAGAGCAAATGCTGTCTTTCTCTCTTGGGCTCCAGTTTCTTAACCCTGGCATTTGCCAGTAATTGGGCGGCTGTGTGTCTGCTCCCTGCTTCTCTGTAGGTGCCATGTCAGAAGACGACTAAAAACACACTCCTAGAATAAAAAATGGCCATCTGTAAAAAAATGTTCTTCAAAAACTAAACTTTTCCCAAAAGCCTTTTCAGTTTCGCCAAAAAGTCCTTCAAGCAGACTTTGCAAAAGGGCTTGTAAGTCCTCCTCTCTCACAAACTAGAGTAAGGGGTTAACAGTTTGTGTGCACAGATGGATATAGATGTTTTTTCCTGTCCTTTCTGAAGTGCAAAGAAAAGCTCTCGAGTGTTATGCAAATCAGTGTAAAGGTTTTCACACTCATAATACTAATGGATTTGGATGTATTTTTATTCCACACCTGCTGTAGTATTACAGCACGGCTGCACTTCAGGGTGAATAAAATGGGCGGACTTTCGACGTGCAGAAAAATACAGCATTCGAGCAAAAGCTAGAAACATTAAGAGAATAAGTAGCTGTTTTCTATGCTTAGTCTGTTCCTTTTTGCTTTTTCTGAGCCTCAAAGTGAAATGCAGACACACGCACACACACACACGAGTAAATAGACAAGTAGAGAGTGAGAAGAGTCACACAGCTGGACGTGTTCCATCTCAAAATGCCTCCAGACTTCTCTGTAGACTTTTCAAACCGTTTAACACAACGCAGTGTTTTTAGAAGTAAAAACTGAACACGAGTTGATCAAAAGTGAAATAATTTCATTTTCATGGCATCAGCGCAGCGTTGTTTATTCACTGTGTCTATAGAAACAATGATGAGCTCAGCCATTTGATTTCCCTCCACACAAAAGTATTTTTCTGTTAACGAATCACTGCATATCTCAAATATTCAGACAAGCTTAGCCATATATTTCGGATATTTGTGATGGTTATTTATGCGAATACAGACATGGACACATTTGCTGGTCCTCTTGAATTCTTCAAACTTTTGCCAAAGCAGTTCACACTTCTAAGTTCAACTTACTAAGCAGGAAGTGTCATAGTGACATCACACCATGAACGCCTAGAAAGGATGAGGAACATGCAGGTGACATGTTTTGTACATGTTGGATTAGATTAGACTCAACTTTGCCAATGTGATTTGCACACAATGGAATTTGACCTCCACAATTCACACATACGCACACACACACACACACTATGCTGTGGACATATGCCCTAAGTGGTGGGCAGCCCTATCCACGGTGCACGGGGAGCAGTTGGAGGTTAGGTACCTGCCCGGGGATTGAACCAGCAACCTTCCGGTCACAAGACCAGATCACTAACCACCAGGCCATGGCAGCTCCCAGCTATGCAGCGAGTACTGTTCAATGAGTCCTCGCTATGAGTGAACACTGGTAGTGGATCTACATCTTCAGAAGTTATTTTAATGGATGAGTATTAAATGGGACGACTGTGTTCTTTCAAACAAACATTGTGATAGAATGAATTCCTCAAAAGTCAACATCATATGTTAATAGGCTCGATTGCACCATTTGCACAAGTACCGTCTGTTCCCTCAGTACCTCCAGCAAATTTTCTTGACTCGTTTTCATGCTTCTCAGGTAAGAGATGAGCAGTAGAAAGGTAGGAGGAGAACCAGAGCAGTAGTTAAAGTTTCAGCTCTTGCCTTGTTTTCAACATCATGCTGACTCTGGTCATGTTCTTTCTTTTAACATTTTGGCTGCACTGGCTGTAGACTCCAAAGACTCTGCTTATTTACCAAATGTTACAATTTACAAAACAGCACAGAGGTAATAGTGTGGAAACAAGTACTTTTCCATACTCTCTTCTTTTTTCCATACTGATCTCATACGTTTCCATACTGCGTAGGACCCTTAATACAGCATGAGATGGTGTTTCCACACAGTTCCAGTAGGAGCTAAATAAGGTTCATTTGAATCAAGTTGCATCACTTACATGCAAGCGAGTACAAATGTTATAAGCATGTTTCATCATTCCACATTTACCAGTCCTGCTTCTTAAACTGTCTATGAAAGACCTTTCACTTTAAAAGAATGTGAAAAAGTTACATTTTGTGGTTTATTTCAAAAGTTGGCTAAATGGCACTGATCTGCAATTACAGTGCACTGAAAATGTAATAGATTACCGTCATCATTTAAGAGGAAAAAGCCTGAAATGAAACTCAGCAGTGGACGTCAAACAAAGGTTTAAAAATAGCACCCAACATATCTAAAAATGCCCATCTGCTACTGCCTCAGAAATACCGCAGTGACTTGGAAAGTTTTCACTGAAACTCTATAAGGCACTCAAATAATGCACAACCATATGGTCTCTGATTCTTGGATCCAGATATGTTTCAGGGTATTTGCTGTAAATTACAGCCAGCATCATTCACTTTCCTTTCAGACAAAGTGAAATGGTCAAGGGCAATAGTCAAGGTAAAGGTGCAGTTATAGGTCCTAATGGCCATAAAAAATTCAAAAGGACTTCAAAGGTTCTCTACTTTTTTTGTTATTTACTGAATTTTACATTTTATTGTTAATGTTAACATCAGAAAACTTGATTTATATTTTATATTCTATATTTTTTGTACGTATGTGTATTTGTGTTTACGTAACGTTTAACTTTCGTTGCCTCACCATGGTCTGAGAGTAACATTTCAATCCTCTGTACATATTGCAGTATTGACAATAAAGCTGACTTTGACTTTGAATAAAGGGCCACACATTGACCCTTGAGGAACACACTGAGTCATATGAACAATTCAGGAGTTTAAACCCATAATCAAATATTTAACATGAAATACATCACCTGAAGTGAATGATCCATCAAGCTTTATTGCTTGAAAGAATAGCGATGATCAAACAAACGCTAGTTTAATTTAGTTGTATCAAAACATCACAACCCTTTAAACTCGAAAGACGTATTATACATCACTAATTCTGAGTTATTCAATAAAGGTTATGAAACTAATGTCATTTATGCAATTATAAGAGGGCTTGAAGTGTCACATAAGTGCCAATGCGTTTTAAAGGTGTAATTTTGCTGTGTATCTCTATATGTTCACTATTAATAAAGAGTAGTTCTCAAATTTAAAATCTATTCTAATAATCTTTCAATAGTAGGGGCACAGTGGCAAATAAAAACACTGAACTCTTGTCTCCAGAGCTTAGCCCCTTGTCCTGTGTCCTGTCCCTTACAATACCACTATGGCTCTAAACTCCGAACTGAGCATGATTTGTATGCGGTGTGACCTTTTGTATGAACTGGTCTGAGACAGAGCTATCCATGTTGAGTTACGATGCTGTGTGCACTGCTGTTCCTGAGCTATCTGGATCAGATAAGAGTCCTCCATATTCAGAGTCGAGCTGCCGAGGGAGCCAGAGAGACGGTTAGGGGGGTAACAGAGACTCGGCTGGCAGAGAGCTCTAAATAAGTCATTCATTAGGACACAAAGTGAAGAGATACAAGACAAGGGCTCACAGGAGAATATGTATTAGCACAAACACACCAGTAAATGCACAAGGTTTTGAAAAAAAAACCAAAAAAAAACCATGCACAACAGGCGAGCGAGTACACACACACACACACACACACACACACACAAATGAAGGAGCAAAGAGTATATATACACACTCACAAAGACCACTGACCAAGTAAGCACACACAAAGGAGATGCATTAATACTATATATATACACACATGTCTATACAATCACTCACATCACATGAACAAAGAACGAGGTCTATGGAGTCGCTGGTGCGTGATGCTAAAAAAAGGCCAAGCCAGTAGGTTTGTGTGTGTGTGCGTTTGCCTAATTGCTGGCATGCTCAGTCAGTTGATGCTGGATAATTCAGCTGGCTGTTCTGGAGGAATCCTGTGTGGGCTGAAGTTGGGGGAATAAGAAAAAAGAAGCAAAGAGAGGAGAGAAGACGAGACAAGGAGAGACGAGACGAGACGAGAAGAGACAAGAAGAGATAAGATGAGACGAGACGAGGACATAAAGCTAGTGTTGCACGAGAATAGTAAGCCTTGTGCTGGATTTCCATGGTGATTCTTCACTGAAAATGCTTTTTTTAAGTCTAGCTCTGAGTTTAGTCAGTCTGCGCACACACAGCATACACACTGGCTGTACAGTCACTTGTACAGAAAATGTCTGAAAAAGCACAAAACGCATGGCTGAGAAATGTTTCCATAATGCTTTTGTTTAACTTTTACAAATGAAAGTTCTCCATTTAATGACAAAAGTGTATGCACAATAAAATGCACATCAAATGCATAAAGAACCCCACCCACCCCCAAGCTCCACTAAGATTACCTACCCTACACTGCTGACAGACATGGCACTGTCTTAAAGAGTGTGAGCATTACAGTCTTGCTGGGTGATAATGAGTATGATGTCAGTGTCGTGACTGGTGTAAATCTCATAGAGAATGGGTGTTGGAGCCATAGGGTTAGTGGGTTTGAGTTGTTAGTGACGTTTTGGTGACGTACTGAGTGGTGCTATATTCATGCCGAGTGTTTGTGCAGGCATGGGGAGTGTTGGAGAGCGTTCCTGGACTGTGTGCAGCAATTCGCTTCAGTGAGCATCACACACACTCTTCGGAGAGGGGGGCTGAGCCTGGCTTTACCGCTCTCCATCCTTCCTTTCCCTCAGCTTAGACCACAAGGTCACACAAGCCCTGTGTGGATAAATCCAGCTCTACAATAGGCTTAGCTTTGAGTCCTGCCCAACTCAAACAGCGAGAGGCATGCAAACATGGCCTGCTCACAGGTCTCACACAATAGCCATCGTTCCGCTTCAGCTACACCACTTAGTGCTAACCGACTCACCACGTTGCATTTTACAGCACAAACTTAAGAAGAAGCATGTTGGTCCTTGATGTTAGTTTGGCCTTCAGAAATACCTTCTCTTAATATGCCCGAAATTAAACTTTCTATGTTTAAATGAATGAATGAATGATTGATACATGTATATAGCACCTTTCTAATAGCCAAGGATGCTTTACAATCAATACAATCCTTTGATACACGTAGAATTCAAAAACACACACTGGTGAGAAGCGGCAGCCAATGACACACAGTGTCTCAAGAGGAAGCGACCGTCCACCTGGAGGACTGCATCGAGCACTAGGGGGATCACCCAGGACTGAGTCCCAAACCGTATTTGGGCATAAACGTATACATCATTCACACACCTGGGTTATTTTGTAGCCAATTCACCTGTTCTCCATGTTTTGGAACTTTGTGAGGAAACCCACACAGACACGAGGAGAACATGGAAACTCAACCCAGATGGGAACTTGAACCCAACACCTCAGCGCTGAGAGGCAAACGTGCCAACCACCAAGCCATGGCCCCTATTTAAGAAAATCATCATGCAGTTGTTCTGCTAATGTGGTGCCTAGCCATGATCTTTTTTTAATGCCAAACAACCTAAGAAATTTAGCTCATCTCAAAGATGTGACTCAACAACAAATCAGAAAGACGCACTACTGTTCAAAAGACAACACATACTTTTACTTCAGAAATTTCTGGAAGCCAGTTCAAAATGGGGATAACAAAATCTCAAAAACAGTGTCACTGCTTTTTACTTCAGTTTTGGTGTCTCCCACAAGTGTTTGATGGCATCCTTGTAGGTTTTAGTTCAGCTGTTTATTCTGCAGGGCATCAAGGAACATTGTTGATACACTAGAATAGACCATATAAACCCATATATCCACAATATCCCAATGTCCCATGTTGTCTTGCACAAAGTACATTCTTCCAGCTGAGAGTAAACAGCTGTAAACTCACCATCAACAACTCGTCACTGACGCCGAAACTGAACTAAAACACAGTGAGACTGTCCTACCTCACCCTTTTACTTCACAAGTTTGAGTATTTGAAGCAGCAGAATTTGTGGATTTTTGTCTCAAACAGCTATAAAAAGACTTTTTTCTATTGAAATAAAAGTGGTGATAGATTAGCTGTTTATAGATGAGCTGTGTCATGACTGCAATCATGACAGTCCAGCTACAAAAGTAATTCATGTTTTGGCTAAAGCTAGAAATATTTTTTGTTTTACTGGTGTTAAATCATTCCAGGGATGTGTGTGTGTGGCTCTATTTAGTGCTACGTTTCTTGCCAAGAATGTCTTTCTTTAATGAAGGCCATATCAGAAAGACACCAGCCGGCTAGCCTCTCTGTCCTTCACTTGCTCTCTCGTCTTCGTCCAACCATCTATTCTTCCATCTGTTCTCACCATCTCTCCTATCCTCTCTTAGTCACACTGCTGCCCAACAGCATCTCACCACTGCAAAATTCATCTATTTGAATCAAATAATTTGCGAAACTAAGAAACCTTTTGAACCATTAAGGTAAGGATTAGTGGTGGGTTTAGCAGTTCTAGAAGAGAAAGTAGGCCGAGATGCCTTTTTTTACTTTGATTGTTGCCCATACAATATTTACAGTGTATACCTGTATCACAGCTCCACTGTTCTCAGCTGCATCTCTCTCTGCTCTCCTCAGTGCTTTCCATCGTTGCCATCTGTCTCTCTGTCATCCTCATCCCTCCTCATTCTTCTTTATTCCTCTGTGTAATCTGGCATACTGAAGTCAGACTCTCTCTCTCTGGCGCAGTTTTACAGTGCCGTGTGATCAGTGACAGAACCATTTGGCATCAGGTGGCTATAAACAGCGTGTAATGGGTGGAAAGTGACAAAGGGAGAAGGCAGAAGAGGAACAGGGGAATATAACACGCCTCAAGAGGAGCGAAGGGAAAGTGGAACAACCAGCAGGAAGCCGTCCGCCTTCCAGGAACCATCTTTCTGTCCTCCTCTCTCACTCTCCTGCTGCTCCACACCCATCCCCACACAGTCATTACATCTTCTTCCCTGGTCCATTCATCACTTGACTAAAATTAAGATCTCCACATGGGCAAAACAGCACAGGAACTGAACAAGGCCTTGCAAAATGCAAATATACAGATTAAATATTAAAGAGTAATATTACATTTAATGAATATTTGATGGCAGTAGAGAGTAAGGGTGTGCACAGACAGTGAAGACAAACTTGATGCAGCTGACTAGCGGGCTGCGTGCTAACATGCTTTTTGGTTGCATATTGTTTTGAGTGTTTCTGCACGCTGGGCCTACAAATGAAGGCTGAATTAAATTCTGGAAATTGAAGTTGCACCAAGCATTGAAACTTTTCAATGCTCAATTTTGGCAATCACATTACACAATAGTGTTTACAAATAAATTGGCCCAATATTCTGTGCTGTATTTTGTTGACAACTGAAGACTTCTGTATGAATTATAGAAAAAAAAGAAAAAGAAAAAAAAAACATGGCGATATGGGCCTGGGCGGCACATCGTCAGGGGTGGAACGAGGATGGCATGCCCCACCTCTGGGAGGTTCTCTAAAGCACCCTTGGAGGCGAGGATGTTAGTCCTTGTTGGTGTGTGTTTGAGTTGGTGGGTTTATCCGCAAACTGTTGGTCAATTGACGGGGAGAGAGCTTGGGGTGGGGGATGAGGGGGGTGGCACCAGAGGGGTTGTTCGCCCAGGGTGCCAAACGAGCTAGAACCGCCACTAACAGAACAGTGTTAGTTAAGCTGTAAAATGTGAAAATACATTAGTGATCTATCAAATAAGCTTTTGCCATTAAAGACAATTAGGCAGAGTATTGATCGCATATTGAGTACTGTGATACTCCACTTGGTATTATATCTAAAATCTAAATTCTTTATTGTGAGAACTTTACTGACAATTGATTGACAAGTATTTTTTCCATCTCATTCTTATAGACACACATAATTATGTACACAGTACCTTAACACAAAAATAGAATTTTATGCAGAGGAAAAATAAATGCCACTCATGTCACCCTGTGGTCAACCAAAATGTTCAAAATGGTATGTTTATATATTTTTCCTGGAGTGTCACTATCATTTAATCTGAATGAGTTTGTTAAAGAATATATCTACATACATCATATAACCAAGCTGAAACCCCTGTGGGCTAACTAACTGACATGCCTCTGTTAGGTGAAAATAAGGTTACTATACACAAATGAAACTATATACTTTGAAAGGTGTTTAGAAATGAATGACCGTAGAGGCAATTTCTGTGTGTCATGTTTTCCCCACAGATAAAAATGTCTGTGACCCAAGAGTCCAGATGCTAATAGTGAACTACAAAAGCTTCACACAGCCTTGTGTCATCTCCAGAGAAAAAAACAACTCTATGATCCTGAAGGCACATTCAGTACCAAATACATTCAGCCCATCAATTCCCAAACATCTAATGATATTCATATCTAAACATAAGCTTGGCCAACAGGTACCATGGACGCTCTCAGTCAATAGAGCCATGTGACCTGCCTTGCTGTGTGTGTTTAAATAAACTAGGAAATGTTTGAGATGGTGTGATGGTCTCAGGGGGAACTGGAGCTTAATGTCAGTCACCACT
>BRDA01027821.1:8519-19657 GCA_036984385.1 Crenuchus spilurus | reverse complement strand
AGCAAGAGAGATACAGAGAAAGAGAGAGAGAGAGAAAGCGAGAGATATACCGAGAGAGAGATACAGAGAGAGAGAGAAAGCGAGAGAGAGAGATACCGAGAGAGAGAGAGAGATACCGAGAGAGAGAGAGAGAGATACAGAGAGAAAGAGTGAGAGAGAGAGAGATAGAGAGTGAGAGAGAGAAAAAGTGAGAGATACAGAGAGAGAGAAAGCCAGAGAGAGAGAAAGCCAGAGAGAGATACAGAGAGAGAGAGAAAGCGAGAGAGAGATACACAGAGAGAGAGAAAGCGAGAGAGATACCGAGAGAGTGAGAGAGAGAAAGCGAGAGAGATACAGAGAGAGAGAGCGAGAGAAAGCGAGAGAGATACTGAGAGTGAGAGAGAGAAAGCGAGAGAGATACAGAGAGAGAGCGAGAGTGAGAGAGAAAGAGAGGGAGAGCGAGAGAGAGAAAGCGAGGGAGAGAGCGAAAGAGAAAGAAAGAGAGAGCGTGAGAGACATTGAGAGAGAGAGAGAGCGAGAGAGAGAGAGCGCAAGAGACATTCAGAGAGAGAGCGAGAGAGGGGCAAGAGGGAGAGCGACAGAGTGAGAGAGAGAGAGAGCATGGAAATTGGAGTGTGCCTTAATCCTACTGGCCAAAACTAACTGTGAAATGAACAGGAAATAAATTCCCCCCAGCCCGACCACAAAGGCCCATATAGCAAGCATCTGCTCAGTCCTATGGAAGAAACAGTATTTCATTTGTCCAGTGGGATAAATATACGCTTACCAAAAACATTCACCTTGACATTTCCTAGAAAGCCAGGCTCATTTCTGAGGGAACGACAATGTAGCTTTATGAATGCAAATTAGGTGTAAGCATGCAAATGATGCTTTATAGCCAAAGCAGATCTTGTCTGAGTAACATTTTAATGACATCTACATAAAAGGAAGATGACTGGGAAATACAGTGCAGTATTAATACTTTCCAAGCAAAGCCTGTGAGCATTTTATTAGAGCGAGTGCTGCACGGGATTAGTTCTGTTTCACACATTAGTGAATATTTGCAAGCGGAGGCCTCACTCATCCGCAGCTCTTCTGCTGAGTAGCGAGGGGAAGTGCACTCTTGTGAAGAGAGGGGCTTAATCTGTACCATCTGCAGTTTCACTTTTTTGTTGTTCCTGCCTGAGTGCATGGTGGAACAGTGGAGAAAACACACTCCCACAAGTCAGAAATCATGCATCATGACAGCGTGACTCATCAGAACATTGCAGCAGTGTGTGTGTGTGTTTGAGGGTGATTACCCTCTGTGTCAGGACAGAGCCTGCTGCTGTTGAGTGTGTGTGTGTGTGTGAGTGTAAGAGAGTCCTAGCCTGCCCCACAGCCACGTGGATGTGTGCTTCCCTGACAGCCTGAGTGGCTGTAAACATGGAGCAGATCTGCCAGCTATGAACTCTGCATTATTCTGTCAGTCTGTCATATTCTTAATGTGATCGTTATGACTGAAAACAAATTCACACATTTGTCCCCTTACCAACCAAAACCTGCCTAGTATCTGAAATTGGCTTCTTAAAGCCCCTGTCTGTTGACTCATTTTATCTATCTATTATTAACCGTCAGAGAAAGAACTTTTCATCATTTTTCTTCAGCTGGGATTGAGTTGGACAGGACTAAGGCGTACATAATATACAGGGGTTGGACAATGAAACTGAAGCACCTGTCATGTTAGTGTGGGAGGTTTCATGGCTAAACTGGACCAGTCTGGTGGCCAATCTTCATTAATGTCACATTGCACCAGTAAGAGCAGAGTGTGAAGGTTCAGTTAGCAGGTAAGAGCACAGTTATATAGTATATTACAATGCACACAACATTATGGTGACATACCAGAGTTCAGAAGAGGACAAATTGTTGCTGCACGTCTTGCTGGCGCATCTGTGACCAAGACAGCAAGTCTTTGTGTCTAAATATTATTGAGCCACTTTGGGGTGTTTTGGAGGACCGAGTCAGGAAACGTTTTCCTCCACCAGCATCACGTAGTGACCTGACCACTATCCTGCAAGAAGAATGGCTTAAAATCCCTCTGACCACTGTGCAGGACTTGTATATGTCATTCCCAAGACTAACTGACCCTGTATTGGCTGCAAAAGGAGGCCCTACACCTACTAATAAATTATTGTGGTCTAAAACCAGGTGTTTCAGTGTCATTGTCTAACCCCTGTACATTCTGCCAAACTACCAATCAGAGTTAGTGAAATGTTTACATAGATTTGAAGTTGATTCCACTTTTTTCATGTTGTTGACAAAGTTTGTCTTAAAAAATAAGCTCTGCTTACCAACACTGAGCAACCATAACATTAACACTATCTACTTGTTTTTACACTCATTGTCCAAAGTATCAGCTCCGCTTACCGTGTAGGTGCACTTTTGTAACTGTAGAACTACAAAGTGCATCTATATGGTAAGTTGATCTGATTAAATTGACAATGAGGGTGGATACAATGAGATGGTTTTAACGAAGTGGTAGCTCAATGTCTATAATTTCTTATGCAGTGAAACCTCGGTTTTTATCATTAATCCGTTCTAAAGTGCCTGAGGATAACCGAAACGAATGATAACTGAAGCAATAAATCCAATGAATCTGTTCCAGACACTCCAAAATATGAACCGAAAATAAATTTGATATAGAATAAATATTGCTGGGCGATAAAATGATATCGTGTTTTTTTCACGATAATTTTTCCCTCGATGACGATGATAAGCCGGGACAATAGAATTTGATAAGCATTAACGTTCGTTTCCATTTCATGTCTAAGCAGCTTGACAGTGAGTTCAGAAGTCTAATACTGCTGCTTGTTAGCTCCTCCTCACCAGCGCTGCCAAAATGCACTGTTGTGTTTAAGACAAGCTGTGATTGGCCTGGTGAGAGAGCGCGAGGTCACTGTGTGCTTGTCTGTTTGTGTGAGAAGGAGAAGGAGGGGGGCTCGCTGTTTGTGTGTGCCAGCCCGAGTGCTAGCATTAGCCTGTTAGCTTGGCTCTCTAGCCTGTTGTTATTTTGTAGTGGCTGCGGCCCACAGCAATCATTGTAAGTTTCAACAATAAAGCGACGACTGTAAACGTCTTTCTCGTCCATTCTTTCAACGCGTCCAGTCGGACGCTACAATATTATGTTCTGTAATAAACAATTTAATATTTTAAATAGTAACATTTCATGTGTTTACTCTGATGTTTTTAGTAAAATGTTGTTTAAAACTATGACAGTGTTAGAAAATTTTATATCGTGATAATTATCGAGATTTATCGTGATAAAATTTTTGGCCGTATCGCCCAGCTCTAAGAATAACTGTAGCTTTACAAAAGACAATGAGAAATAAATACAAAAGGCTACTGAAATGGGTAAATGAACATTTTACGCTCCATTTTGAGAGTGGACTGGTGTGGTCCAGTTGTTTTTTTTTTCTCAGGGTACACCTGTTTTCAGTGCTGTGCGTCCATCGCTTTAGTGTGAAGTGTTTTAATTTGTTGCGAGCTTTATTATTTGGGTGCTTCTCTAGCCTTTTTTTATTTGCGAGAATCAATGATGAACACGAGGGTTGATGCTTTGTTTTTGAAAAATTAGCGGCGAGTCACGTGGGCACGCTGACAAAAACTGGAAGGGTGAACAATAACTTTTCCCTGAAATAAGTTGACGATAGCCTACATGTATAATAACAAGGGTAAATAATAACCGAGGTTCATAAAAATATTTTTTATGAAAATGTCTTGAACAGTTTAAATGTTTTGGCTATATTGCCATCTGTATACCTTTGTCCATTACAACAATACAACAGGTACTGCGTTAAAACTATGTACACAATCAAATTCTGTTACCAATTTGAGGAAGTTTGAGGCAAATGTGAACATTTTCATAGTATTAGTTCAGTGACTCTGAACAGTGCAAAACTCAGGGATGACTTTAGACACCAAACAGGTCACTCATGGACCAAATTTGGAGTTTTAGAGAATTTGTGTAATTTTCTTTTTTGTCTAACCCGGCTAAAATGGATCCATATTATCCATGCTGATCAGTGAAGTTGAGCCATTTAAATCTGTAAGTAAAAGGTCTCCAGTCTGTTGTTTAGAAGTTTTGATGTGATCATTTGTGATATTTAGAACATTTCTTTGTAGGGTGTTGGAGGGTGTGGGATTATTTATCTTTAAGCTGCTGCTGCCGTGTGATACAATAACATAGCTTTTTACAAATGTACAAATCCTGCCAAATTCATTTGGTCTAGCCACTTCATAGACCTCCTCATTGTTCTGTCCACAAAGGCAGCTTCCTGAATTCAGCAAAAATAATCTATATATTGAGGTCATGATTTACGTCTCCAACAATTTGACCAGATACAGTTGTTCAGTTCCTACGTATCAACCATTATGAAATTAAAAAATCAAACAAGGTTGTTGTTTGAGAAAAGGCTGACATTTCTTGGCCTGTTTATCAGGGTAACTCGTCAGTGTTGACTTTTTCTGTCAATCAAATAGTTAGAAAATAACTGCTTGCAAAAAAATATCTATTGCTGATTGAAAATCAGAACCAAGTTGTCAGGCTGTCTCATACTGTCCAAAAAGCCACAGTGTAATAGTTCTGATAGAGCTCCTTACTAATTTTTACAGCTGCATCAAATTTGGACCAAGGAAGTCAATAAAAGAAATAAATTTCTTGAGCTGCAATGAAAATCAAAAAGAGACAACATGCATTGTCTGCTATTCATTAGAACTGGACAATATTCATGTGTCAGTTACGTCTGTTTCAAAACAGTTGGGACATTGTAAATGTAAATAAAAGTGGAATGTAATAATTTGCAAATCTCATGGACCATGTGATTTATTCACAGTAGAACACAGACCACATATCGGATGTTGAAAGTGAGGCATTTTTCCATTACCAACAACATTTCACATTTTTTTTAATTATTTTTTTATTTTTTATGTTTTTTACATTTATTTTTTTATCATCAATCAAACTAAATTTATTTATAAAGCGCTTTTTACAACTGATGTCACAAAGCAGCTTTACAGGGTTAGTAATAATAAATCGGCAAATCATTCATCACTAAATCCCTAAATCCCCGGTGAGCAAGCCAACGGCGACAGTGGCAAGGAAAAAACTCCCTCAGAGCTGGAAGAAGAAACCTTGGGAGGAACCAGACTCACATGGGGGACCCATCCTCCTCTGGTCTGCTAATTCTAAGTTTGTGATAAGTCATAATCATGTGTTGTTGTTGTAATGCTCAGGTGAACTGATATTTTGACAGTAGTGAGACAGGAATGATGATGATAATGGTAATAATGATAACAGCCAGCAAAGTCCATATAAACTCCAATGTGGGCAGTAGAGTAGGGCATCTGGAGCAGGTCACAGTAGTTGGTTGTTGGTGGGCAGTTGATCCAGGGAGATATCATGCAGAGAATAGTAATCAATCTTCCATCAGCCTTGGACTGGACCGGTGGGCAATCACTCGTTCGGAAAAAGACAAAGATGGAATTAGTTCTGTTTGGATTTATAGAGCACAGGGATTATAAGACATATCAGAGTGTGGCTTATCCCTTTCTCAATGCCGTAGTAGCCAATTAGACGATCCATCCATTAGGACTTTCCCCATCACTTTTGCACTGTCCCTGACTCTAGGAGGGTAAAGACAAGCACACGACTCCTCCGCTGTGTGTGATACGGCCACCGCCTCTTCTCGAACTACCGCTGATACACCGTCACTGGGGAGCCAATGTGCTCGGAGGAAAGTGCAGGATTCCCAGCTCTGAATGGACCAATTGGTAGATACCTGAGCCAGCGGACATTGCAATGTGAAAGTGATAGGGAGAGTCAGCGCCATCTACCTGCCCAGAGAGAGCGCGGCCAATTTTTGCTCTCTTGGGCCCCGGCTGTTGATGGCAAACAGCATGACCAGGATTCAAACTCACGATCCTCTAGTCATAGTATCAGCATCTTAGCCTGCGGAGTCACTCGGGGCCCTAACATTTCACATTTTGATTCATCTGACCACAGAAGAGTTTTTAAATTTGGCCACAGTCTATTTCTGGGTCGTCCTGACATATGACTTCTTTGTTGCATGATACAACTTTATCTTGTAGACTGCATGGCAAACTGTTCACAGAAAAGGATTTCTGCAAGTGTTCCTGAGCCCATGCAGTGATTTCCAGTACAGAATTATGCCTGTTTTTAATGCACCAGAAGCCCCAAAGCATCACAAGCATCCAATATCAACTTGTCTCTTGCACATAAGGGATTTCTCCAGATTTAGAGATCCTGTTCTGTTCAGATCTGGTTATGTAAGACAGATGGTGGGATATTCAGTGTTTTTTTTTTGTTGTTGTTTTCTTCAAAGTCCTCAATTTTATGCTGAGGAATTTTTTTTTTAATTGTTCCACAGTTTTTAGATGCAGTTTATCACAAATTGATGAACCTCTGCCTTTTATTTGCCTCTGTGTCTCTATAATACTCTTTTTTTTATACCCAGTCATGTGACTTGCAAATTGCTCCTCCAGCTGTTTTTTTTTATTTTTATTAGTACCACTTATTTCCAGCTTTTGTTGCCCATGTCCCAACTTTTTATAGATGAGTTGCTGCCACCAGGATCTAAATGAGTGAATATATTTTCATGAAATGGTAAAATGCCTCACTTTCACCATTTTGAAATGCGAGTTCTGTTTTGAATAATTATGCAAATTTGCAAATAATTGCTTTCTGTTTGTATTTACATTCAGTTATATTTAACACATTTAACAGTGTCCCAACTTTTTTGGAACTAGGGTTGTACTATTGCGATATGAGTATTGCAGTATTAATATAACAGAAAGCTGCCATATGCAAATGAGTATTTTAACCAATTTCTGATTGGTTTACCCGTGTGTTTTAATTGGAAAGGCATACCACAATTACAACCAGAAGTAGCCTAAGTCATGGAGTGGAAATTTGGGAATTTATGTGGTTCTCCATTTGTGTTATAAGATTTTGCATTAATTATGACAGTCCTACTATACTGAGGAATACTGCTCACAGGTATTATATAATCATCTGATCTGTATTTATTTGCAGTGATAGCAATTATTACATCTGACCTGATCATTTTCCAGTTATCAGATTTCACTGTTATTTTATGTCACAATAAAAATAAATTGATGTGAAGTATTAACTGGGTTTAGGTATTTGGGCCAGATCTCAGACTCTCATGTCTATCTCTTTAAAGCTCATGCTTCAAAAAAGAACTAAAAGTGAAACTAAATTTTGATGTCTGAAACCTGCCAGTTGTTGTTTTCAAGCTGCTACCACCCCCACTGATTCCACAAGTATCAGTCTTATAAAAACAACAAAATCTGTTTTTAAAAACAACAAAAACATTTTAACTGGGTACATAAAGCCATTTAGAGGAATAATTATTTATTTACTATCACAAACGTTAGCATTTATGCAGAATGGGTCATATAGGCTTGTATTTTCACACTCTCAGTTGAAATGTCAGTTGACTTTACACGTGGTGTAAAACTGTAAATACTGTGTACGTGTCAGCATGCACACAACAGATATATCAGATATACCAAACATCACTTCATGTAAGTGCTACCGGATATTACCTACAGAGAAAGGATAGAAATGAAAAGGTAATCACCCAGTTCACAACTGTAGGATTGTATTTTGTAAGATTAATTAGTAATCAAATTTACTTTCCCAAATAAAAATAAAAATCATAAAATTGAATTAATTGAATTAATTCATTAATTAATTGAATTAATAATAATATATATATATTTTTTGTAATTGAAGTTTTTATTGAATTTTAACATTATAAACAGCAATAAAACAATAACAAAAAGACTGGTGCACTCACCCCCACCCCATCCCAAATGAATTAATAATTATTAAATAATCATTACTATTATATAATTATAATAATTATTTAAATAATTAAAATACATTTTATATTTATGTAAAGTGACATTTCAAGTCGTTTGGTTTCCATTTTAATCAGTTTGGTTTATAGCTCTTGAAAATCATAAATACAGAATCTCAAATTATTTGAATATTTCATTTTGAGTAAATGACTATTCAAGCAAACATCAACATTAAAACAAAAAAAACATTAAATGTAATGAATATAAAATATACGGCAGTTTATCTTTTTGAATTAAATTATGAACACAAATGTCATATGACATTTTTTTAAAATGGTATATATGGCAACTTGTTAGTAAAAAATTTGATGGTTGTGACAATCTGAAGCCTGAACTCAACCTCCCTGGTTTCCTTGTGCTGAAAAGAGGCTCGCTGACTGTGTCCCATCATAAGTAACGCCTGATGACAGGATGGAAAACAGGATCAGGACATACTGTAGCGTACGCTCCAGGACACCGTGGAGCTCAGGAAAAACAAACCCAAACACATCTTAGAACAGACGTGATGAGCTCACTATTATCATTATCATAGGAAATGTCATTAACACTCTTACACTGGAGGCATTTGTAAATTTCACAGCACAGCAGTAGCTGCTTTGACCTCTGTTGACTCAGCAACTTGTTCTCGGACTTGTATGTAAATCTTTCCGATAGGAGTCTCTCAGGAACATGCTAAGACCATGCCTAAAGGATTTGCTCCATGACATACGTCGAAAGTACACGCAGATGCTTGGCTTCGTGTCAGGTTCCGACCCCTTGTCGTCCAAAAGGAGCAAGAGGAGTCAAGAGTTCGTCCTTGGTTCATTTGTCAGCTCTTTTACAGTTTAGAACTGTATGACACAAGTTCTCCCAGCAGAAAAAAAATGCCCAGATGTCACGGAGACACAACAATGGAGCCACTGTTAGCACTCGAAAATGGAGAGATTTCCTCCCATTATGTTAATAGCGGCAGGTTATTACAATGAAAACCATATGGAAGCCTGGCCTTTCTCAGCCTCTTGAGCCGTGGTGCTACTACTATCGATCGCCACAGTTTGGACAGATTGACAAAGCTGTGTTGCGAGGTGTTTTTGTTAGCCTTGCTTTTCCTGTCTGCCCGTTGACTTTGGTGATCTGCTGAGCTGATAGCTACTTAGCAAGGAAGTTTAAAAGGGTCTCGAAAGAAAGAACATAAAGCAGCTCTCTTCGGACTGTGTGTCTGAGGCTAGTGAAAAATTCTTGTCCAACACCAGATAGAAGAGATACGTCTGCACGTTGGCAGTAAGATGCCTTTCACACAACTTGACTTTGTGGTTTTGTAAGGTGTTCCACAGTTATGGCTTATCTGATGTCAAAAGTTTCCAGCAGCTGTCTTAAAAGCAGTTTTGTAATTGTAGGTCTTTAGGTTTATAGATAAATCATTCAGATCTTATGAAGTTGGTTGTACTGGATAACTAAGAATGACTCAAATTAAACTGTCGTTTTTAAGAAGCTAGACATCACTGATATGAAAACTTAGACACCGGTATTGACTTTAAGGAGGTAACAATTCTGATAACTGAAATGTATAAATCCATATAAAGAGTATAATTATGTATGTTGAATAATTAAACTTAAACTAAAACAAGTGTTTTCAGTTTAGTGTTTTTTTTATCAGTATTTCACTCATTTGAATTGAACTTTTTAATTTTTTTAAATTTTTACCTTTTCTCATAAAGTACTTTTATTTTTTGTTGTGAATTTTTCTTTGTATTTCTTTATTTATAAAGCACTTTGAATGAGTGTGGTGTGCTATGTAAATAAACGTGCCTTGCCTTGTTATATTATAGCTTTTGCGTACTTTGCCTTTTCTGTAATGCTCTGTAATGCTTTGATGAAAAAAGAGTACAATTAATTACAAAATTTAATTTAATGCCAATTTAATAGCATATACAGTGGTACCTTGAGATACAAGTTTAATTTGTTCTGTAACGGATCTCATACGTCAGTCAACTCGTATATCAAACAAATTTCTCCCATTTGAAATAACTGAAATAGATTTAATCCGTTCCTGCCCTGAGAAACATCCCCAAACCATCCTAAATTATGGACAAAAAGACATGTTTTGAAGTAAGAAACACACATATATACTTTACCAATGCATAACAAAATATTTCAATTTCAATAAATATTAGTGTAAAATAATTTTTGGGGAATTCTTGCTGTAGCATTTTAAATTCGCGGGTAATTTGATGCGCTCAGTACTGTTACAGATAAAATTAAAATAAAATATGTAGTACAGTAAAATCTGTCTTCTCCCATTTCACTTTGGCATCCGACTGCTGCCAAGAAATTCAGCAACTGGCAGAAGAATGGGATGCCATTGTTCGTTCTTTGCAGTTCAGCACAAAACAATTTTCACTCAGAAGCAGCAACAAGTCTCCATGTCTATGTTTAGGGCCAGCGCTCACATATGTGGATCACAGGTCTGCACGAAATAATATTAACATAACTTTTATAATATTATGTGTTTAACATAATTACTGTATGTATGTTATTAACATGATCTAGATTTAAGAGTTTAAAGCATTTTTACCATTAAATTTTTTACATAAATATGTGTTATTAAAATTAAATAAGTTTAAGAGTTTAAAACATTTTTACTATCGATTTTTCAAAAAGTATGCAAGAAGGAGTACAGCGCATGAGTTTGGACTTGATTCTGAGGGTAACACGTGCGAAAGAATGAGACGCAGGTGTTGTGCTGCCCATAGTGGACCTTTTGCGCCAACTAGCAGCAGCCACTTGTATCTTGGAATTTCGCTCGGATCTCGAACAAAAATACGGACGGAGTCGCAGCTCGTATCTTAAACAATTTGTATGTTGGTCTGGTCGTATCCCAAGGTACCACTGTATTAAGAATATGACAGATTTTTAGACACGGGGAGCCCAAATTGTCTGGCCAGTCATGTAAGCAATGTTGTCATTTCAATGATCCCATTCATTGGGCCCAGGTGTCATATCCTGACATATACCTTATTGAATCACCAGGTGATGACTTTTTTGTGACATCTTTCACTTTTTCTGTCATTTTCAGTCCTATACTGTGGACCCGGGTTACTTACCCTAGTAACTTTACTGTTGTAACGAATGTACTGACCGGTCTGTTAAACCCGAGGGGCACAGATTTTTAGACAGTATAAGAATTATGTCACCATGGAACCCTATGCTGGTCTGGTTGTATGTTTAACAAATTC
>BRDA01027818.1:0-21180 GCA_036984385.1 Crenuchus spilurus | reverse complement strand
ACTGGACCTTGGAAAACTCAGACAGGACCAGTTCAAGCTGCAGTATCAAGTGGAGGTTGCCAACAGATTTGAAGACTTAGCAAGGCTCCAAGAACACACACACCAGATGAACTGTGGCAGCAAAAGAAGAATGTCATGCTGGAAGCTGCTAAGAAGACGATACAAAAGAACCACATCAAACACAAGAACTGGATTATCAGTGAAACTTTTGAGTGGATTAAGAAGAAGCATGAAGCAAAAACAAAGTCTTCCAGTGATTACAGGGAGCTGCGAAGCGAAGTACAGAATAGGCTCAGGAGAGATAAGCAAGCTGCGTTGGACTCATTGTGCAGTGAGCTGGAAGAAAATGCAAAGAAAGGGAACAGCAGACCTGTATTCCAGATAGTAAAGAAACTCACCAAACCATTTCAGCCTCGCACAGTAGCCATCAAGGACAAAGATGGCATGAAACTTGTGGAACCAAAGAAGCCGTGTCAACGATGGAAAAACTACTGTGAGGAACTATACAGTGGTGCAGAAGATAACATTCAGATTGATGTTCAAGAAAAGGAACCACCACCACTGAAGGAAGAAATCAAGCATGCTATGTTGGAACTTTCTACACAAAAGGCATCTGGTCCAGATGACATAGCAGTTGAACTGCTCAGGTTTGGTGGAGAGACAACGTTGAATAAGCTCCATGAGGTCTGTATGGAAGTTTGGGAAACTGGAATTTGGCCAGAAGAATGGTCTTGCTAGCATGTGAGACCAGTGCAATGGTTCTGTAGTTCTTGCATTGGAGCAAGTCTCCTTTCTTGGGCAGTGGGATGAAAAATCACTTATCATCCCACTGCCCAAGAAAGGAGACTTGCTCCAATGCAAGAACTACAGAACCATTGCACTGGTCTCACATGCTAGCAAGATCTTGTTGAGAGTGATATTAAAACAAATGCAGTCTAAGCTGGAAAGGGAGATTGCCCAAGAACAAGCTGGATTTAGACCAAGAAGAGGCACTCGGGATCAGATCACAAACCTCCAGGTCATCTTGGAGAAAGCAAGAGAAAGGAAGCAGGAACTGTATTTCTGTTTTATTGATTTCACAAAGGCATTCAACATGGTGCAACATGACCAATTGTGGATAACCATGCTGGAGATGGGTTTTCCCTCACACCTGATCCAGCTGCTGAGAAATTTGTACAGTCAACAGCGTGCAGCCGTCAGGACCACCGATCACACATCAGCATGGTTCAGCATAAGACAAGGAGTCCGTCAAGGATGTAACCTCTCACCATGTTTATTCAACATCTTAGGAGAACAAGTGATGAGGAACGCACTACAGGTATTTATGGGAGGTTTCAAGATTGGTGGAAAGACTATTAACAATCTCAGATATGCAGATGATATCGTCTTATTGGCCACATAAAAAGAACAACTAGAAGAGCTGGTGAGTCGCACTGAGAAGGCTGCAAAGGAATATAACATGCAGATCAATGCAGCTGAAACAAATGTGATGATGATCACTGAAGATATTCTGAAGATCACAGTCGAAGGAAGACTTCTGGAGCAAGTAGACTCTTGGGATGCAGAGTAACAAAAGCTGCAGACTGTGTTAGTGAAGTGAAGACAAGAATGGCCATGGGCATGTTGGTGATGGTCAAATTGACAGAGATGTGGAAAAGCAAGTCAATAGGCACCAACACCAAACTAAGACTGGTGAAAGCCTTGGTCTGGCCAGTAGCTACATATGGATGTGAAGCCTGGACACTGAAGAAAGAGGAAGAAATACGTATTCAGGCTTTTGAGAACAAGTGCATCAGGAAGTTGCTGAAGATCTCATGGAGGAAGATGATGACCACTGAGCAAGTCTATGAGAACTCAAAAGGAGTTACTGATGCACGTTAAATCCCACAAGTTACGTTACTTTGGTCATGTGATGAGGCATGCACATGAGAGCATTGAAGGAAGTGTTATGACTGGACTTGTGGAGGGAGTCCAAAGACGTGGAAAACCAAGAATAACCTTGATGGATAGCATCAAGACATGGACTGGATTACCAGGTGCTAGCTTGCTACAAGCAACCAGAGACAGATGGCATTGAAGAGAAGTAACTTGTCTGTGCAGCCTACCATCACGAAGTGATGACGGCGTGTGACATGACATGAGATTCTATTTATACTATTCATGCCTTTAACTCAACCATGAGGTGTGATCACATGACTGGTTCTTACTGGCACAAAATAAAAACCAACATCACATGGAGCATTGTCACCAACATGATGGTCTGAAATTTTATGCTAGGTTCTGCTTGATGCTGATAGACCAAGTAAAAACTGAGATAGAATCATTTCAGTTTTAATAAAAAGCATATTTACATCAAGGTGGGAGGAATGAGATGCCTGGCAAGGAAGCTACACAATATGGTAGAACCTCAACAGTGCTGCCATGTGGACAAAAAAGAATTGTCACCCCTGCGCTGTGTCTGGTGCAGGGGATGTAGACCAATGCTCGAAGCTGTGTCCATGTTGGTGACAGCTACAGCAAAAGGACTCCATCAAGAATCGGTACTCAGCCTTCTCCTCTTCATCATCGTGCTTGAAGCTCTTTCAAGTGAGTTCCGCACTGGTGTTACCAGGGAGGACCTTTATGCAGATGACCTGGTTATCATCGCTGACTCGGATGAATGTGTCAAGAGGCTCCTCACTTGGAAGGAACCTATGGAAAGGAAAGGACTGAGAGTGAATGCGGTCAAAACCAAGATCATGATCTGTGGTGTAATGTTCATCGCCCCCACACACATTCTGATCACTCTTTCCCTCTCTCTCATATCTGCCTCTCTTCCCTGTGCTCTCACTCACTCACACACACACTTGTAGTACACTTCTGGGTTAGCCGTGGTCAGGTCTCCATTTGCCCATTCACACACTCACTACACTTCCCACAAGGCACAACGCCTGCCACGTCACCGCCTCTGTTCTGCTCACCTGCTTTGCATATGTGCAATCAGAGTTTTGAGTTATGCCATGTTTGGCTGTTAGCCTTTGTTCCGAGTACTTCAGATTATTATAATAAAGAACTCACCTGCGCTCACCTTCTGTTCACTGGTAGACTCACTTAGCTGTGGGCCCCAACCTTTACATGTGGTATGGGTCTCGACCAACTTCACAACTCGGGCAACTTCCTATGTGCTGTATGTCGTGCAGGTGCAGGCAGCAACAGTATCTTCTGTAATGGCTGCAAGCACTGGGTGCACAAGAAATGCAGTGGGTTCAAGTGCCTGTCAGAGGACCCTAACTTCAGGTGCTCAAGATGCCAGGGAACTGCTCGCCCACTTGATGGTAGGCCACAGAGTGATGTCCAGGTTGGGTCTGACAGGCTGGAGGTGGTAGCTTCCTTTTGCTATCTAGGTGACATTCTTTCCGCAACTGGTGGCTGTGACCTTGCAACCAGTATGCATATAAAAACTGCCTGGAAAAAGATCAAGGAGCTATTACCAGTTCTCTCATCACGCCACCTGTTGTACAAGACTCATGGTCAAGTGTACAGCACTTGTGTGCAGAGCTCATGCTCCATGCCAGCGAAACCTGAACACTGACCACTCCAAACCTCCACCGTCTACAGCGCAATGACAGAGCCATGATCAGACAGATCTGCAACATCAAGCCAGAACATGTTACCACTTTGCAGTCTAATGAGCTGCTGTCTCGACTTGTTCTCAAGGACATCAGCCTTATTCTAAGAGAGAGAAGCCTCCGCTGGTATGGTCATGTAGAACGTTCCAGTGGTGCAATCAAGTGCGGGCTTAACTTACATGTTACTGGAAAGCGTAGACCTGGTCTGCCAAACATGTCATGGAAAGAGTTAATAGAGAGAGACCGCAGAGTGTGGAAGCTCTCAGCTGTTGATCCTCATGATACAGACACGTGGAGATCTGGGGTGAGATCTGCCATGTGTGCAACTAGCCAGCTACCTGGAAGTGGGCCCACTGGTGTGGATTTTGACCCTGCACCTGCACGTTAATCAAAAGAAACCAGTGATGATGATGCTTTGTATTGTAAATACATAAATACACAATTCATTTTACCTTTATTTATTATTTTTAACCATACTTATAATCTGTGTTAATATTTTCAATATTTAAAATGTAGCAGTGAGAAACTTTGGGTTTTTAAAGTAAAGGAAACCCATTATTTTTAAAAATCTGATTGTATGTGTGAAACCTCACTACACAGCCTCATCCCTGTCTCAGTCCTGTGTCCATGTGATCTTTGTTTTCATTCTGTTTTCTCCGCCCTCATCATGTCATGTCCTGTCATCATTGGCTACACCAGTCTTGTCTTATCACACAGCCATGGCCCCTTATCCCTGCTCTGATTATGTTTGGTATATAGGTTCCCTCGTATCTCTCAGTCCTCATCTGTCATTGTAGCTCATAGTCATGTTTTGTCATATTTCTGTATTTTCTTCAGATCTATGTATTGTCGTCTATAGACAGTTTTGTTTTCATTTTTCATAGATTCTGTTTTGAGGTTTTGTATAAAGTCTTCTTTTTGGTAACATTGCTGCTCCACACCTCCCTGACACTATGTTTTTTGTATATTTTGGATTCAACATGTTGATTCACTGTCAGAATAAAAAACAATAATACTGGCAAGGTAAACGTTTTAATGTGGTAGATAAAGACTACAAACCCCCTCCACAGACCTGTGACAGCAACCCCTCTCTGCTGAACAATCTGAATGACTTCTTCGCTCGGTTTGAGTCACTGAACAGCACACCTGCACAGAAATCCACCCGCCCTCCTGGAGACCTGGTACTCACTCTGTCCCCGGACATGGTGAGGAGGGAATTCAGCAGGATTAATACTCGGAGGGCACCTGGTCCCGACAACATTCCTGGTCGGGTGCTGAAGGACTGTGCTGGTGAACTCGCTGAGGTGTTTTCTGACATCTTTAACACCTCACTGAGTCAAGCAGTGGTCCCCACTTGCCTCAAAGTCACCACCATCATAACCATCCCTAAAAGGCAGTCACCCTCCTGTTTCAACGACTACCGGCCGATCACACTCACCTCCATCCTCATGAAGTGCTTTGAGCAGCTAGTCATGCAACACATCAGGTCCTCCCTTCCCCCCTCCCTCAACCCCTACCAGTTTGCATATCGGTCAAATCGCTTGACTGATGATGCTATCTGCACTGCCCTCCACTCAGCCCTCACACATCTGGACAAGAGCAACACCTATGTCAGGATGCTCTTCATTGACTTCAGTTCGGCGTTCAACACTATCATCCCCCAACAGCTCATTCACAAACTGGACAGTCTGGGTCTGAACACATCACTGTGCAACTGGCTGCTTGACTTCCTGACTGGAAGACCCCAAGCAGTACGTGTTGGCAGTAACTCATCCAGCTTCATCACTCTGAACACAGGGGCTCCCCAAGGACGTGTGTTGAGCCCCCTTCTGTTCACTCTCCTCACCCACGACTGCTCCCCATCACACACCTCCAACCTCTTCATCAAGTTTGCGGATGATACGACTGTAGTTGGCCTTATCAGCAACAATGATGAGTCACACTACAGGAGTGAGGTGAGTCGGCTGGCCTCTTGGTGCAAACACAACAATCTCTCTCTGAACACAGAGAAGACCAAGGAGATTGTGGTCGACTTCAGGAGAACACACATACAGCATACTCCTCTTTACATTAACGGAGCTGCTGTGGAGAGGGTGAACAGCACCAAGTTCTTGGGGGTGCACGTCACTGATGACCTCTCCTGGACCATCAACACGGCATCACTAGTCAAGAAGGCTCAGCAGCGGCTTTACTTCCTCCGCAAGCTTAGAAGAGCTAGAGCCCCCACCCTCATCATGACCAACTTCTACAGGGGGCCATCGAGAGCATTCTGACTAGCTGTTTCACTGTGTGGTACGGGGCCTGCACAGCATCCTGCCGCAAGTCCCTTCAGCGTATCATTAGATCGGCTGAGAAGATCATCGGCACCTCTCTCCCCTGCCTTCAGGACTTCCCATCTCACACGTAAAGCTGTCTGCTGGGCAGGTGATCCTAGTCACCCACTACACAGTTCTTTTAACCTGCTACCATCAGGGAGGAGACTGTGTAGTCTCAGGGCTAGGACCAGCAGACTGAGGGACAGCTCCGTCCATCAGGCTGTGCGGATGCTGAACTCTCTTCCTTCTCTGCCCCTGCTTCGCCATCCCCCCCACGTATCCTCTAACTAACTTTCCGAACTGGTTCATTACAAGATCTGTCAACTCCTCTATTCACATCCCACAATACACTTCCACTATTCCCCCCCATTTGTATATAACCTGGACCTCTTAATAGAACCACTATGCACTTGGTCACTTTACCACCTCCATTTCATTTTACTGCTCTATTGTTTATATTATCATTATTGTATATTATTTATTCTTTTATTTTTATTGTCTATTGTTTACTGTTTATTGTCCAACTGCTGCTAATACCCTTTGTCTTTTGGTTTTTGCCTTCATTGTTTATTTCTTTCTTTGCTGTAACTTGGGTGGGTGAGTAACACAATTTCAATCTAACACAATTTCAATCCCCTGTATGTCCTGTACATATGCAGAATTGACAATAAAGCTACTATCTATCTAAAGGTAAAAAATTCAAAATTCAAAAGAGCTAAAAATGGCCAAAATAATCCAAGAATCACAAGACAACCTGTGACAACCACTTTGCCAAAAAAAATGTATAAATAAAAATAAAAACTTGAATTTAATCTATTTGAGGGAGCTTTTAGAGGTGGACGTGGTCAATATGGATGCCTGGTTCCTAGCACCAACAGTGAATACAACCTTATGGACCTTATTAACTCCTTCAGATGTTTTTTCCCCCAAAATAAACTTGTGACCAGATATGTTTACTTTCAAATGTCATATTTGCTAAACATTCTATGACTAACATTTTTGGCTTGCAATCGCACCTGAAACCCTGAAGATACACTTGTTTCTTTAGCCCCCCCTCCCCCCAGTTGAGAATCACTGCCTTAGATGCACATGTCAAACGGAGTAATACTGATAATGACATCCCAGTCTCTACACTATTTTATGTTGTATTGATTGTATGTTATTTTAAATGCTGTCAGACAAGAGGTTTCTTTCATAGATTGACTCTGCATGACACCATATCAATATATCCATGTCTTTCATTTCCATTCTAAAGCAAACAGTAATGCAGAAGCCCTCAGACAGCTGAACAGCCATAATAGAGTTGTGCGCCACAGTCTTTGAAGCATCCTTTAGTTTGACATATTGATTCAAATGCCTCTCCAAACCTCTTGAGGCCCTGCCAATTCTGAACCCATTTTAAATGTGTCTTATGCACCAATTCACCATTAACGACTAGCTTTCTTGGCAGGGAAAGCATTTCATGCAACAATTAGAGGCAATTTTTCTGAAATAGACTTCCAGTGCAAAGCATATAGAAGAAGTCTTACACCCACATACTGCACAACCTCTAAACAACCTCCATCACATCTTATACACACAGCATCAGTCGAAAGTTTGGCCACAACTGACTTACTGTATGTTTTACATAACTTTAGATATTTCCATCTAAACATTTGTGATCTAAACACTTTAAAACATGTTTCTAAGAAGACGAATGTAAGAAGTCTAAGAGAAATGCTTCAAATATAAATCATATTTACATATGTCTGTAAGGACTGTGAGTTTATTAAACAAAGACAACGCAAAACACTCAACTGTGAAAAAGAAAACAAAACAAAGCTGTGACTTTGACAAACATGACTGTAACTTCAACACACAGAGTTATGTGAACAACACTGATGACAGGTAGAGCACAAAATGACCAACAGGATACACAAGACATGAAGAGGCTTAAATATCTGATACTTGATTAACACAGCGAGACAAGGGCTGTGGATACACAAGACACAGGTGAGATGTCACATGATATGATGAGACTAGGGGCGTGTACATGATGTGACATGACATGAAGTACAACAAAGATGCACATGGAGCTTGGGAGTGCCTAGGGTGCTCAGAGACTCAGGGCTTAGCCCACAGAGGAAATATTGCTATTAAAATAAATATCGCCACCACATTACTTGCATATCGGAGACTTAAAAAGAGAACGTCAAAAGAAGGAGGCTAAAGGAGGGTTAGTTTAAAATAATGCCTGTTTATAATCAGTTTTGGGTGGGACAGTTGTGTCAGGTTTGAACATGGAGTAAGAGATCACAGACATTTTCAGATTAAAACTAACAATATTTAATGAAGGTTAATGGGAGAATCCAAATACATAGATCTGTATATGGTCCTAAGGCAGTTACCAAGCAGAGCAATACACAATGGAGAAAGGGCTTTAGCACAAGAATAGTGAGATTACAGGCAGGAGTCAAAAACATATGAACACAGCAATAAGGTAACACAGAGTGCTCAGGCCCCGACTACTCTAAGGTTATAGTACAAACTAAGAACAAGGACAAAGTAATCTGACACCCAATAGGGCTAAAGGCTAATAAAACTTCAAGGCCAGTTAAGAATAACATAGCCAGGATGCCAGTTAAAACTAGCATTCTCAGGTTTTTTGTGATTCTTGTTCCCTCTCCCTCTAGTGGTAGGCCCTAGGTTTTTTGAGATTCTTGTTCCCCCCTCCCTCTGATGGGCCCTCAGCTACCAACTATTCTTATGTAAATGATTGCTGGGATTCCATCCAGCCAGCCATGAAACACCCAGGTCTCTTCTAGTTTTGCTTTTTTGTGTTCAATATGTAATAATATGAAAATGTATGATAATTATGTCATTTGTGTCATTACAGAAAAATTAAACTGTATTTCATTGTTGTAATTTAAAATAAAATGTAATTTTAGTGGAGACTGTCAATGCTTGTACATACTCTGTAATATTATACATTTTATTTTATTTTATCAAATATATGTTTGTAAGTATATATTGGTTTTGTATTTTTCTTTGTAGTATTATTGTAAATAAATATTTTTATTAATAATTATTATACTATTTACTTCAATTTCATTTTATTATTATTTTTGTCTTTACTAAAATAAATGTATATGTAATAATGTATGTATTGGTTATGAAGGTAGAAATGTAATATTTTCATACATAATTACAAATTATCCTACATTTTATGTGTGAATGTAATTGTATGTATAATTGAAATGTAATTTCAGTGGAGATTTATTTACAACAATATATTAAATTCTAATTTATTAGAATAATAATACACACTTACAATTTTATTTGTAATGTTATTATATTATACAATAAAATTATTATACAATAATATTACAAATAAAATTGTAGGTGGGCGGCACGGTGGCTTAGTGGTTAGCACGTTCGCCTCTCAGCGCTGGGGTCTTGGGTTCGATTCCCCATCTGAGCGGAGTTTCCATGTTCTCCCCGTGTCTGCGTGGGTTTCCTCCGGGGTCTCCGGTTTCCTCCCACAGTCCAAAAACATGGAGGTCAGGTGAATTGGGTACTCTAAAAAAAAAAAAAAAAAAAAAAAAAAAAATTGTCCGTAGGTGTGTCTGTGTGTGTGTGTGTGTCACCCAGCGATGGACTGGCGCCCTGTCCTGGGCTTAGTTGAATAGTGTGATGCCCTGCCCTGCGCCCAGTGAGGGGGTGGGGGACTAACCGCGACCCTAATAAGGATTAAGCGGGTGTGAAAATGAATGAATGAATGAATGAATGAAAATTGTAGGTGTATTATTATTCTAATATTTTACATCCACATTAACAATTACATTCTCACACAAAATGTATGATAATCATGTAATTTGTTAAAATAAAATGTAATTTCAGTGGAGCATGGTGAAAAGCACCATGTAGTGAAGTGAAGTGAAGATAAAATATAAAATAAAATGTATATCGTTGATGTAATATTACAAATAAAATTACATTACATGTTACATACATGGACATGCAATTACAGCTATAAACATTATTATTTTATAAGTGGTTTCTGTTCTTGTGTGTAAGTGTGTGTCTAATTTCAGTGGAAACTGTCCATGTAATGTAATATGTAATGTTGTATTTTTGTTTGTAATATTACTGTAAACAAGTGAATGACATACGTTTCATGTAACTGAGTGTTTCAGGTCTGTTCTTTGTATACAGTACGTGCAGGTTTGAATAGCGCGCGTGAAGCAGCCGGCAGTGACTTTACTCCACTGAAATTAGACACACACGTACACACCAGGTGCAGAAGAATAATAAGATGTATAATATATAAGATGTAACTTAGAAATTAGAAGTTTCCTGCATATACAGTATGTGCAGGTTTGAAGAGCGTGCGTGAAGCGCGAGAAGCAGTGACTTTACCGTCCTATTCATATAAAATAAAATAGAATTTATAGTATTACATACAGAGTATGTACAAGCAGTGACAGTCTCCACTGAAATTACATTCTATTCTAAATTACAACAACGAAATATGGTTTATTTTTTCTGTACAACTGAGCTTCAGCGTGTATCAGTTTTCACAGAAGCTCACGTGTGTTCGGCCGCTCGGCTCGGCTCGCATGTGTGTGTGTGCAGCATGATTCCTGCTCTATAATTATATATAAATATTTTTTTCCTTTGTGGAAAGAGTAAAACTCTTGACTGTGAGAGGCAGTTTTGTGTCTGTGTGAGAGGCAGGGTGTGAAGACGCGCTTATTTTGCATAACAACAAGCAGCGGAGCGAGGTGTGAATGTGTCACATTCCTGCGCGGGGGGTTTAGAGAGGGAGAGACCCTGCAGACAGCCTGCTTTCATGACGAAAATTTTCGTCGGTTTGGGAAAGCTAGCCTGAATGCTAACATAGCTAGGATGCCAGTTAAGGCTAAATGCTACAAAGGACTGAAGCAAAGACAGAGTCAAATAGGCACAAACAGGAGAAGGCAAAATCAGAGTAAAAGAGCTTGGTAAGGAAACTTTAATACTTAGGAAAGATGCACATATAGGTCTCTCCTAATGTGTGAGAGATATGTGTCAATGAATAGACTGTTGGTGGGAGCACTCTGAGAGAGGGATGCTGTTTGTTTGGAAAAGCTGGAGACTACCGAGGTGCATACTGGGAAATGGAGTTCTGTGATGACTACAGGGTGACAGAAAAAACAAGCGCAAAGGCGACTGAAATGGAAGAAAGAGAGAAAGCGGGCGGGCGGGCGGGCAAAGCAGAATGTGAGCAAGAGAGAGAGAGAGAGAGAAAGATTTCGAGAGAGCAAACAGGAGCAGGCTCATATGAGGGGGCTGTGTGACAAGTTGATACCACATTTTGCTGCTTTGAGTCAAGATGATGAATTAATTATTATGTAGTTATTATTTTACAATGGTTTTGTTTAAAGTTTGCCTAAATGAAAAAAAAGACCTGGGACCATAGCAAGAGCCTAGACACACCCCTGACATGGAGAATTGATAGCACATGAGAGACATGTAACAGAGACAGACAAGACAAGGGGGCACTGCTGGAGACATCAGCAGGAAGGTCACAATAGTAAGCTTTACTGTGAGCTTTGACAAAAAAGTCTTGAGACAGCCTCTTCACACAACAGCAGGTCAAATAGTATCGTCACTATTGCTATTGCCTCGGTGCACAAGGTGGCAGCTCTTCTGGTTAGCAAGTGGTATGCATTCGTGTTTCCAGTAGTTGGGGGGAGAAATAGATAGTGATAGTGACTGTGAGTGTTTTTAAGGTAAAAGAAATGAATAGCATACCAACGTCAAGAGAACTAAAGTCTCTGTATTGTTGTCTGCCTCTGTGTGTTGACAGCTTTCATAGGTTTGCAGCGGATCCTGAGGTGCGAGCTCAGTGACTTGTAAATATCAGTTATGACAACTTTAGTCCCGTTCACAGTACTCACATTTGTAGTAGACACAACACAGGTGACTTTGTTGTGACGGAGCAGCGGTGCTTTGTCTTTTTGCCTGGAACAATTTTTCATTTCTAATATTGCTTTTTTGTTGAGGTTGTAAATAATTGATTCTATGAGCTTTTAAATCACAGGTGATCAGTGTTAATTTACCTTTAAATAAATAAGGTCGAGAGAGACGATCTGCTAAACTACTTTATTACGACTTCTGAACAGTTAAAATGGTTGGAACAAACACGTAGAACCAACAAAGTTTTTTCTCCAGCAGTAACATCGCAATCCTGGGTTGGTCACACATCCGTGTGTCTTGTGATGCTTTCAGGATTTTCAGTATGTGTCACTACATGAAACTCCATGAGTTAAAGAGAAAGAGGCTGGAACTTTATACATCATTTAAAGGTTTTGTGACATACAGCACCATGGGCTCTTTCAGATTAAGAGCTTTTCATTGTCTATCTCTCTCTTTAATTTGCTGTTAATAAGCTGCTGTTGAAGCCTGAATGATGTGATGAACATCATTTATAGTTATTTTCGGCAAATCTTGAAGACATAAAAAAATCCATGCACGGAAATGCTTCTGCTTACCAACCATAGAGGGGAAACTGGCATCATTATCTTACACAAGTAGCCAATTAAAATCAATTGTAGATTGTAAATCCATTGTCTAAGATGGCTCAGGTGGCCAATTTTTCTTGTTTTTTTTTTCTAAATTATAGTGTAAGCAAACTTTTTAAGATCTGGATTTTTAATATCTGCTATTTGAGCAGGATGGGAAAAGCTTGGTAATGTATTGGGACATTTACTGTACTGTACTGTACTTTACTTTACTGTAAGTAACTATTACATTCTAGTTATTAGTTTGTTACTAATATTAGCTTTAACTCCAAGTCTAACCCCAAGAATCACATTTTGGACTCCAAAACTTGGCTGACTGAATACATCTGGTGTTTTATTATTATTATTTTTACATTTTATTTATTTTGAAGCCTGTGTGAACAGCATATTTGCGAAAAATATCAAGATCTTTACATTTCATATTAGGATAGCACATGCTCAGTCTGCCTTCTTAGACTGATTAACAGTAATGTATTTGTCTGTCTGTAGATGCTGAATGCAAGTGATATAATATAAAAGAGCCACAGGCTCCCCAGACATAATGACCTTAGTTTCTAGTGGCTTGCAGGTCAAATTTGGTCCTAGCCACCATGCTTCTTTGGACCACTTAATTAAGATTATTCCTCTAAGTAAAATGTAAGTACTGTACTGTACACATAATGTCATGACAAAAATAGTGTCAATTAAATATTGTCAGGAGAGCGGGTGACGCAGGAGAAGAGGACACAGCAGGATTCCAAAGACGTGACTTTTAAAGACAAAAATGAAGACTACAACAGGCTGTCGCTGTGACAATGTAAAGACAAACTTGATCTCAAGACATACAACGTGGGTGACATTACAATTACTCACAAGGCCTGAAACACTGAGGGAAGGATTTACAGAAATACAAATCAGATAGACAATTACACAGCAGGGCTGAACAATGATGTGATGAGACACGAGACAGGTGTAGGCACTAAGACATGATGTCGCCGGTGTGTGTGGTTGAGTTCGGAATCTGTTGATTGTAAAGCGTCCTTGGGTTTGAGAAAGGAACTGTATAAGTATACTGTTAATAATTAATAATAATAACAAAACTGAGACATGGACCAGGTAGGGGCATGGCCAGGGGCACTGCATCAGGCGGGAGGGTCTCAAATGTATTCTAGATTCATTTGTAAGAATTTAGTAGGGATGAGCAAGTACACCACTATCTGTATCTGTTCAACCATCTAAATGATCTGTATCCATATCTGTACTCAGAGTGGGCGGGGCTTAAACCGGAATTGGGCATGGTTTAACCGGAAGTGGGTCAGGCTTAAATTGGTACATTATTTGTTTGGACTGATCAGAAGTTGCTATGTGTATTGTTTATATATCAACCTTGTTCACTGTATTTTGCTCAAAAGCATTGTGTTCAGTATGAGCAAAGTTTTCCAACTGACTTTATATCACCAGCCAAACTAAGAGAAAGTAGACAGTAAAAAAATAAATAAATAAACCTGACCAGAGTGGCGCTGTGACCGATGGGACACAAGCCGTTTTCAGCTCTGTCTTGTCAAATGCACCGCGTACGTTACGAAACCAGTTCACCAAGTAACTTTAAATATCATACAAACCGAAATAGAGGCGAGCTGAAGAAAACCTAAGGAGTTACTGAACAGAGCAGTGAGCTAGAGTGAAGCCAAGCACAGAGAGATCAGTTACTGTGTGTGTGTGTCACAGTATGTGTGTGCGAGAGAGTGTCTGTGTAGGGAGGGGCAGGCGCTCTGTGTGACTGGCCAATCACAGATCGTGAAGACAGTCAGTTACCCAATGAGGATTTTACTTTAGCACGAGCATGGATATTGACGAGTTAAACTCGTATCATGCTCGTACTTATCAACAATGCTTTATCCATACCAGATACTCGTCTGAAACTAGTATCCGGCTCAACCCTAGAGTTTAGACTATGAAGAGGTCTGAACATAATAATATCTGATGTGTAATGTTTATATTACTTTCATGTGTGAAGCCCACTTCCATAAAATGATATAAAAAAAGGAAAATTTATGACAACCATGATATATTTTGTGCTAAATGTGAGTGGGAACATAGATATTAGAGAGGGAGCAAACTGAATTAGAGATCTAATCCAACTCCTCTTAAATACAGAGCTCAACAACAAGAGTTAATGGCGAATTCATCAACAATGTTCATCAGAGAAACCCACCAAATTACCATGACTGTAAAAATTACTACAAAAATAAAATTATTGTATATGTATGACATGAATGTTGAGGATATTCTACATGTAATAAAAATGATTAAATCGTAAACATTACTGTGTTCCTGATTTTTTGAACATTTTGTTCATTTATGTTCAGTTAAACACAGAAGGCAGTAATTTGGGGACACAATTTTATCCCAGTTTTCCAGTTGCTGACCAGTTTTTTGTGGATCGCTCTGCTCGGAGGCGAGTTGGGGATGACTCTGGGCTTGCTCAGACGTGTAGTGTGAGCTCCTGGAAGAAGCTTGCCAATCTGTCTCAAATTGATTGCCAACCAGTCGCAGACACCTGTGAGATATTTAACATGCTGAATATCTGAGATCCAGTCGGCAACTGTGTCAACAACAGTAACTACGTACAACCAATGTGATCACGTGGAAAGAGATCTCTCTGTTATTGTTACTGTGACTGCACTGCAGGAATGATGTGAGTGATTATATCTATGATCAGTGTAATGGACAGATGACATAAAGCTGGTGACAGTATGTAATATTGTTAGTTTATTAATGTGAGCTCTCACTATGGTGATATTTATGTAGGACTCTTATGTTCACAAGTGAAAAACTATGAAAATAAAATGGGCAGTTCCGTTTTGAAGCTGGTGTGGTGTGTGTGTATCTTTCCCCCTAAGTTAATATACACATTCGCCGGATTCTATTTTGCCCTAAAAATGGCAGCAGCAACAAATATAACTGTAACTGTACTGCTAGCTCATAGCCTGCAGGATGTATACTGACTCACAGTCTGTGCACCGGATGTACTGTTCTGTTCTCATGACAAAGCGTGTTTTTGGAGAGCAGATACAAGATGAAAAATCGTGTAGTTCGTGACCCCACGTTGCTGACCAGTCCTGTAGTGTGAAAGCCACAACTGAATTACTTGCAATTACAGCTCAACCAGTCATGTTGTGTGAACAGCACAACATCCAAACGACTCAAAGAAGTTGTGTAGTGTGAACCAGGCATTAGTCCGCTGAGCCACTCGGGGCACCATATTTATTCTTTTAAGTGCAGAAATGCTATAAAGATAGGACTGCTTTAGAAGAGCCATTTAATAATCTAGTCTGGATGGAAGGTTTTCCACTCCATACACAACCTGGGAGAGCATTTTGTGGAGGAAAAATAAACTAAAACACATAATGAATGTGTGGTACTGTAATCGCACTCTTCAACAATTATAGCAAAATATAATTTTGCAATCATAGCAAAATAAAAGTGAAGCTGAGCACTAAAGGGTGCTTGCGAGTAAGTCCTCTTTGAACAGGAGTGAATGGAGCTAAACAGGTAAAGACATTGATTACAATCAGTTATCCACTTCTGAGGTCAGATCCTAGTGTTTTGGCTGCTAAGATGTGGAACATACTGAATATTCCATTTAACTAATGATTTTTACTTTGCATATTTTGTGTTGCTCTTTTCCAGTTTTTTATCACCTTCCCACTTCTAATGTAATCATACTGTTTATTTTATTCTCTGATTAGGCTGCCTTTGATTATGCATTTTAGATTTTCTTTCCTGGTCTTCTTGATTTCTTATCATGTTTGACTTTCTTTTTGTGTTTTGATTGTTTATTTTGAGGCTGCCCCTTCATCAGTTTCCTGTTTAAATAGTCCACCCTTTGATTGGTTTTGTCTGAATTTCTTTGTACATTTAAGCATACTGATACTGTATTTCAAGTCAATATAGTGAGATGATGTATGAGAAAGGTGATGTGTGAATCAACTGATTTTTTAAATTATTTTTACATCATGATGCATGCAAGGTCTGTGACGCATTTTCATTTGACATTATATCACCAGTCCAGCTTCCAATTTGTGAGCGAACACCTAATTATATTAAGTTTTAGGTCTTCAAAAACATGAATGAGGTGGATCAGAACATTGAGAACGTGGAATTCTTGTGAGTTTTCATTTGTTCCTGTTGGAAAAGGAGATAACTTCCAAATTATCAAACACACAGATGTCTGTAGTGTCCATTTCACTACTAACGACTCTGTAGAGTAATCAGAGGAGAACTAAAGAAAGCAGCTGCTCCAATCTTGTTTTGGTGGAACCAGTATGTACAACCGAGACCAAGTGTGTGAGCAATGAAAGAGGCCTATGCCTGTGAATTATTGAGGAACATAACATGGAACATGGCTTTGAGATGACTTGCTATTGTACATTTCCTGAAGCTGTACGTCTGGATTTGGTCCTGGATAAGAATGAGGAGCTTGTAAAGGAGGTAGAGGACCAACAACAAAATTGAGAGCAGATTAAATGACAAAATTGCTTTGGCCTTCAGAGATTTGCAAGGTCTGATAAGGAAATTTGGTTCTAGGTAAGATGCTACTGCATCTAGCAAACAATATTTCCACCCAAACACTGATGGATTATATACAGCTTTTATACACACATGCTGTACACACACACACCACTGAAACACACACTAAAGTCATGGCTGGTGCTTTGGTGACTTGTACTATGATTGTGCTATCATTAGGGTTGCCACCTTTCATATATTGAAATAAGGAACACCCATGGGCCTGGATGGCATGGGAGGGTTGTGTGTGTGTGCTTGGTCTCAACCCCCCCCCCCCCCTCCATTTTTTAAAGATTATTTTCTTATCTTAAAAAAGGTCTTACAGTTTCATAGGGAAGGGACTTAAGCTGTCATAAGGACATTTTTATTTAAGAGGTGGGGGAACAACTGGCTTGATTTGGGGTGACAGGGAGGGGGGGGTGGTCTGTAATATACATATATTTTTTATTAATTATTAGTAAATATTAATACATTACTTAAAATATGCATTAATATTTTATTAATCATTACTAGTTACTATTAATAATACACTAATAACTATTAATTGTTATTAGTAATAATAAAATAACATTGATATTAATATTAATCATTATTAAAATATTAATACATTATTAAATATTAATTAACTGTTAAAAACATGTAGCATAAAATTTCTTTAGTTCACACAAACTTGTGTCAAACTTCAGTCCAACTCATTAACAACAGTTTTACACTCATTTTTGGAATGCGTGGTCACATTTACATAAAGTTACACCTAGAAAGATATATACTTATTATATACATATACAACTTATAAGACTTATAAGATCCGTTACTGCTTTCTGATTGGCTGTTTGTGGTGAATTCCAAGAGGCGTGTGTTCCACCACATGGAATCACTGAGTGCTGCGTGAATCGTGCTCTATTTAAAAAGTGTGCTCTTGACATTTGGCAGTGAACCAGATGGAGTGACAGCGGGGACGGCCAGTCACACATTAGCAACAAATGGCTGAACCAATCAGTGAGCTTGTGGGCGGGCTTCAGATTGAGTGGCTTGTTTTCTGCTGGGTCCTAATGCTTGACTAATCTCTGTTTAAAATAACACTGTTTTTGGATGGCACTGTCTCAGTTTAATCGCATTTCTCCCCCTTTGATAAAAATATGGAACAAATCGCGTCCCGTATCAGTTCAATATGAAACGTGACTTTTAGTTCACAAATAAGGAACGATTCCGTATTTTACGGGATGGGTGGCAACTCTAGCTATCATGTCAGTACAGCCTCTTAAATTAAAAATATTGAATTTATAGGAAAGGTAGAATTTTTTTTTTTTGATAAAGTCTTATTTTATATCTTATCTGCTTGTTGACCTAATTATTAAAACTGGAAGTTTACGTATACGGGAACCTGGAAGATGTGTGTGCACAGAGCCCATAGAGATCAGTGAATCTGAGATCATTTACTTAAATAAACATCTTTAAGCCACAAAACAAATAAGTTGAAATGTGCATTGTGTTGTACATAAAACTGCATAAAAATTAAAAGTGGAGGAAAAAATAAGATGCAATAAAAATGTAGAATACAAGCTTTAATGTACTGTAAGACTTAAGTAGGATTTAGAAGTTAATTATTTTCTTCCTCTTTTGGAGATACATTTCCTTGATGTTGCCATCCATATTGTTATTTTATGTCCTTCATTACACATCCATCTCTTTCCTTCGGCATAAATCGTAAAGATACTTTGGTCAAATCATCTTCTGCAACCTTTGTAGTGTCTGTCAGTTTCCTCACGCTGATGGCTTAACTGCAGGCAAACACTCACAAGTTCCCTGCTTAGAGAGTGGCCTCCTATTCTAATCTGGTCTTTGAAGAAAGCTAATTAACTCAGTTGGAATATGTGCCTTTCAGCTACCAGCTCCGCCCACACAGCAGTGATCTGACTTTATCTTAGTGAGAAAACTTTCCAGTTTTATGCTCTCTGTCAACCATATCCCAAGAGTATTTTCTCAGTCTGAGTGTGAGCATGTGTGATATATGCTCCTTGAGGTAAGAGGGTGGATGTTAAATTAATATGGAAATTAAAATGAACATGTTAAGGCCTGAGTGCAGTAAGGAGATGTGACAAGGCAAGCTGTTATTATAATTCTTCTGACAATGTGTTAAAATAAGTGGTACAGTCAGTCAGTTCAGTGCTGTAAAGGCAAAAACATGATTCACTGCAAAAGTTCTGCATGTAGTACTGTAGAACAGTTTTAGTAGCTTAGAAATTTAGATTTAAATAAGATTTTACTGTTTGGGTTCTCAGGAAAAAAACTATATTTGAATAAGTGTAAATAACATTAAAGATGGAATAGGTGATTTGTCTTGCAAACAATAAAAACTGTTTCTTAAAATACTTTTTACAGTCCACTAGCAACCAGCAAATCAAATGATCTGACAACATAAAGAAAAAAATGTTTTCTATAAAGGCCACAGGACTGTAAAAACCTGGTCCAATCATTTCACTCGGACCGAACAAAATGATTGGATGGCTTACTTGCCTGTCAGTTTTCTTACTTATTATCCTGCTGACATACACATGTACATGAGCGGAGACTCCACACATTGCTAAAAGTTACAATGTCTGCATTGCTAAAAAAAGGCCTTTATGTGACTTATGTGTAACTCAAACTCCAGTTGCTAACTCCTGTGCCCACATCTTCTGTTCACCAGATATTTTTTAGAGGTGGATTATTCAGACAGTGCCACTATTAGACTGAGCCTGTGTCTTATACTGTACAGAAACAAGATAAATGTGTTTAATAAAGTCAGTGAGTGGAAGCTCAATTCTGAGAATGAATCAGTAGATTCATATTTTAAAGTTCAGTTAACCCCACCCCCAGGTGTGGTCCTAGCCTGTTTGGTGCCCTGGGTGAATGACCCGTCTGGACTGACCAGATGGGCCTTAGGTGATGGGGGTGTTACTGTGTCTAATCAATACAGAACTGCTCTACACTGTGTGAATGGTACAGTGACAAGCCCACACTACTCTAATAACATCATTAATCCAGTCGTTGTGCCTCTGCATGAACAACACAGGCCTCATTTCATCTTCATGGATGACGATACTCCAGCTCATCAAGGTCGCATCATTAGTGAACAGCTGCTGGAGACTGGGGTACCTCAAATGGAGTGTCCTGCACTATCTTCCTGCACTTTTTACTTTTTCTTTAAATTTCACCTGAAAGCCAAATATCCCTAACTTTTTGTGAGCAGTGTATAGTTTTGTGAATAATTTACCTTGAACTGGAAAATTAAGAATGGCATTGGTCTTTTGTATGTAAAGAAAAAAGCTAATTTGTCTGATTTTAGTGGCTGCTGATTGAGCTGCTTTTTGTGCTTGAATTTATCTTCATCATCATTATCATCATCATCTGCTTCACACAGCTGTTCCCAGTGAGGGTCATGGTGGTATGCAGGCAAAGTCCCAAACCTCTCCATACCTGGCAACATCTTTACGCTCCTCCTGAGAGAATCTCCAGCCACTCCCAAGCCAATTGTGAGATGTAATCTTTTCTAGAGGTCCTGGGTTTGCCTCTGGATCTCCTCCCAGAGGGTTGTACATGGAACAGCTCAAGCAGGAGCTGAACAATGTGCATCCTTATGAGATGCCTGAGCCACCTCACCTGACTTCTCTCAATTTGGAGAGAGCACATGTTTCCTTACCACATTGGTACAGTGCCCACAAAACTGCAGACACTGACCAAATCTTCTGATCCCTTTTTTACATCACTTGTGAGTAAGAGCCCATGCTACTTGAACTTCTTCATCATGGGTAGATTTCCCCCCTCAGATGAAAGGTACATCCCATGTACTCGCAGGAGAGCTGCATGAACTCGAACATGAACTGAGGTGTTGATCTTTGTCCCAGCTGCTGCACATTCTGCTGCAAAATCATTCAAGTGTATGCTGAAGGTCCATTTCAGATGAGGCTAACGGAACAACATCATCTATGAATAACTGATGTCACCTCTACTCCACCCCCCTCATACTGGTCACACTTCTATCCAATGATCTATATTACTGGCTGTATCCAATGATCTATATAAACTGCCTATTCGCTAGCATTGAGGCCGGCGCGACGTCATGGAGCCGCCATGTTGTGTGGAAGTGAAGCTTGTAAACAATGGCACATGACCAGTACT
>BRDA01027814.1:0-36157 GCA_036984385.1 Crenuchus spilurus | reverse complement strand
AAATATTGACATTTGCCATCTCCACATCATTGCATTCAGTTTTTATTCACAATTTGTTTAGTGTCCCAACTTTTTTGGAATCTGGTTTGTACAAGTATGAGAGATGGCATTGGAGAGAAGTGACTCGTCTGTGCAGCCTACCATCACAAAGTGATGATGGCATGTGACCTGACATGACATGCACATGGTGTCCATGCTGTGATTATAATGTTGACTGTCACTTTTAACACTCTTTAATATCCATGACTACTATTTTCCATGCTTTCCATTTGACCAGGCAGTGTATCAGTCAGTACTGCAGCAAGGAATGGTCGAGTAATGGTCGATGACTAGAGGTCATAGGTGAGTCTTGTCTTAACTACTAGCTGTGCCACGTTTAGGATTATGGTTATGACTGACTTTCAGTTATCAGTTCATGGTACATGTCTGTCTGTCTGTCTGTCTGTCTCTATTTATCTAGTTTTCACTATTGGTATATTATTGAATTGTTTTAAAGAGAAACCTACAGAGTCAGAACTGTTAACACTGTTGGTGATAAGAACCAAAACTCTGAAGCATTTAATGTCTGTAATGGTTCCCTCACAGAAAGCTATTACATAACATGACTGTTATATACACTGATTGAAACTAGTGTGGAGATAAATAAAAAGTTTTTTTTTTCAGTCTTACCACTATTTTACTGCTCACACTACACATAAAACAGATATCAGATATCAGAAGATATGTGCAGGTTCATTCTGGATAGCAGATATTGTGACCTGTTTGCTTCCCACCATCACAATAAACAATTCTGAATAAGTTTCTCTATAGTGCACACATTCACATCAATACTCCAAATGACTGAATAATGCTGACATATTGGTAAAATCACTGTCATTCACGTTTGTATAACTTTAATGCTGCTGATACAAAACAAACAGGACTGCTGTCCACTTTCCTGTCTTCTAAATTCAGACAGACTACAGTAATGTGAAGACAGACAGTGACATCTCGTGGAGTTAATCAGGAACAGCAGAATACGTGTAAACAGCTGTTAAAGCTGTCCATTCACTTTATAGCTAAACAGTATTGTCATCAGTATCAGAGTTGTAACAGAAATTTTGTGTGAGTGCATGCAGTCTTACAAGTGTATGTTTTTGAAAATATTTTTTATAGTTTGTTCCTTATTTTCAGCCTGAACTGGAGGTTTATTGCTAACCCAGACATTGGTTGATACTTTAGTGGTCTTGTGTTATTTCAAATTAAAACTGGTTACCACTGTCATATACTTAGAGAAAAATGATGACCCTGTGACTGTCCTCACTCAGGGTGATGGAACTGTTAATCTGGGTTTAATACACTTACATGCAGGTGCAACGAGCTTAAAATACATTCTTGTTTTTTTGTATAAAATCTCACCAAATCCAGATATTTACTGGAATACTGTTTTTGTTATTTTCATGCATATGTGGTACACAACTCCGCTGGGAAATCATTTATTTTGAAGTGCAAGTTAATGGCGTACTGTCTCTTTAAGAGACACGGTTCTAATTAAGTATTGCAGAAGCACTCACTCAGTCTGCGAGTTGCAAACTGAGAGGAGGTAAGCATTTTGGTGGTTCTGATTTAAACTTCAGTTTTCACTGTAAGAAATAACATAACAATATGTATGTATAAAGAACAAAGTAAGGTTAAGCATGAGCAGAAATGTTGTAGCTTCAGTATTAACTTAGGGAAAAAAAGTCATTTTGTGAATTTTTACTGAAACGTGCTTCTCCGTTCTACGGAGTTTCTCCATGTTAGGAGGGGGCTGATGAGAGCAGCATGTAGGTTCGAGCTACAAACTGCAGTCTTTATGGCCTTAATGTTATGTCTGTCCATACAGGTATGTTACTTCTTTAGGGTTTACTATTCATTATTCATTTTATTCTGTTAAAAAGTTACGTTTCTTTATTGGCTGTACTAATAATCAGAGTTGGATTTAGCGATTTTATGTGAATTTTTGTATTTTCTTTTTTTATCGTCATGTAATTTGTGTAGTTTGGTACCATAAAGAGGAAATGTACATGTATAATTATTAGCACCCTCAGTCTGCGAGTTGCAAACTGAGAGGAGGAGGGGGCTGATGAGAGCAGCATGTAGGTTCGAGCTACAAACTGCAGTCTTTATGGCCTTAATGTTTTGTCTGTCCATACAATACCAGCTTCAATAAAGACAGTCTGCAGTGGTAGTGGTTCTCCTCCCTTCTTCATGCACCGCAGCGCTCATTGAACACAACGCAGAGTAACCAGAGGTCAAAGTGTGTGAAGTGGCTAACACACGTGCGCACACAGCAACTATAGCCGGTTTGCTTCATCAGATAGACGGATGCTAAACAGCAATAAAGTCCAGCCGGTTACACAGGTAAAAAAAAAAAAAAACTCTACATATGGACTAAATATTTCACCTCAATGTATAAACTGAACTTTTGAGAGTCCACTTCCCATTGGTTAACATGTTGTCAATTTCTGCCAATCAGAAGTTTATGCTGTGAGGCCATTTAGCAGCAGCGTGTGATAGAGACTGGGTTAGTTTTTTGTTTATTATAATAAACATATTTTTTGTTTATAATCATTTCTGCCACTAGATGTCGCACTAGTGCACCAGTATCTCAGACCAAAACAAATGCTTTGTTTTCAGCCATGCCTGTCTGATTCAGTTCCTGTTCACACAGAGGATGTGATTTCATTTTCTGCTTTACTCCACTATATCTTTACCAAAAATTGCTGTTTACTGCTATATTAATCTTTAAAATATCACTTTTTATGTGTGCTAAGCCAGGAGCATTGCCTGGGTATGTAAAGATCTGGGGCTCAGCCCAGTAATTTTTTAATATATATATATATATATATACACACACACACACAGTATCCTGATCTATAATGTTTTAACACTATTATGTGTAGTTATATTTTTTATTCAATGGATTTAAAATTGAACAAAGGGTGCACAAATTCTGTAAAATGACTGTTGGTGACCTAAAAATAGTATCATGAGCTTCAACTAAAGGACATGGTCCAGATAAATCCCATCAGTAAATCCATTCCTCAATAAAGTATGCAAAACAGTTTGCCAACAATGGATTTCATGTAACAATGTAAACAATTCACTTGTTTCTAAATTGTTCTTTTACCTTTTGACACACTGAAACAAATTATTGAAATAAATATTAGTGATTATTAGTTCTAAGGGGCCTACATAAATAATACTCTTTAAGAATTACTCGTATATTCTGTATGTTTTTGCATAGTCTTGCTTCTCCTAACCTGTTCTTTCTTTTGAGCAGCCCAGTCCTGTTCAGTTGATTTCAGCCCCCCCCCCCCAACCATCTCTTACCCCTTCTACACCACCTCCTCTCACACTTCCTGCTAACACACAAACAGTTTACCTACTTACATTAGTTATGTTAAACACATTGTAAATACATGTTAAATAGTAATTCAGGAAAGCATGCTCAAAATAAAACAATATTTAAATATAAAAGATTGTGCTTAAACAAACATCTGACATTTGGCTAGTCTTAGTACTAAAAATATGTTTATTTTATTAATAAGTGTTTATTTTGAATTGTTTTCTATACCGCTTGTATTCTGCTCTCCTGTTCAGATTCAACTTCAAATTCCTCAGGTTGTTCTAGGTCACTTTGCTTATCTCCCTCTTCTGTATTCCCTTTCTTGTTTGTGGTATTAGGAAATAAATTACACCACAATACTTGAGATTTGAACAAACTCAAACAAATCCTAAACTATTAAAATAAATTAATTTTGCATCAATCACAACTCGCCTATTAAAATTAACTACTTTTGCAACACTCGTTCTCTTTATCCTTTCATTGTCACACTATTGAATAAGTTGCTGTATAGTTGCTCAAAATATACACAATTACATTGAATTATAGTGGATTTGCCTGGAATCCCTCTAATTACTCAGGACGTGGTCTTACTGTGAAATACAAATGAACAGAAGTCACATTAGAGCAGTGTTTATGTGCATATTCTACTTCATATTCCCACTGTTATGCATATTGTAGAGCTTTCTCTGCTTTAAAGGCACTTAATAAAGCTAGTGGTGGTGTAATGTGTCTAATACACTGCTGGATATACATAATGATTTATGGTCCACAGGGGGCTTTTTAAGGGATTTTAGCAGGTAAACTCAGTAAAGGATTGTTTATTAGCTGATCAGTTGGATCTGGTGGAAAACACAATTTTAGGGCAGTGACCAGGGTTAAGAAACTGCTTTAAACTACCAACATATAAAGTATTGTACTAAATTCTGGCCATCCACAACATCCAGCTAGTAGCTAACTAGTTAGCTAAATGATTTTTCATTCATTATAGCTTTCAGTAAGTCCTGCATTCCTAAATTCATAAACACAATTACAAAATGAAATAGTTATTGAATGAATGAATGTTACACTTATATAGCGCCTTTTCTAGATACCCAAGGACGCTTTACAATCAACACACTCCATTTACACACACACACCGGCGAGAAGCGGCAGTCAATCGCGCACAGCGTACTCTCAACCGGAAATGACCGTCCACCTGGAGGACTGCATCGAGCCCTAGGGGGAATCGCCCAGGACAGAGTGTCAACCATATCTAGGCAAACATACATACACAAATATACACGTTCATACACACCAGGGTAATTTTTTTGAGTAGCCAATTCACCTGATCTCCATGTTTTTGGACTGGGGGAGGAAACCCACACAGACAAGGGGAGAACATGGAAACTCCTCTCAGATGTAGACTCGAACCCAAGACCTCAGCGCTGAGAGGCGAACGTGCTAACCACTAAGCCACCGTGCCACCCTGATTATTGGCTGATCCGCTGCAACGGGGCAAGTTGAACATATATAGTTTTTTTTCCTCAAACTTTGACTACCTATCTAGCTAATTCCAAAGTTAAGCTGACTAGTCACAGGCTGTATTTTATTAAAGCACACAGTGGTTTTGATCTGTGTGTTTTGATTCGGAGACGTGTTTTTAACCAGCTCCAGAAAAATCTCAGGACAGTTTACATCGTTAACTACCATTACCTTTCTTTTTGAAGAATTGCCGTATATCCATATTTGTTTCCTCAGCTACCTAAAACAAAAAAAAAAACAGCATGTCTTCCTCCCCCTTGCCTTGACGTAGCAACGCGACAGGGCGCCTTCCATGTGTTTGAATGAGGAGAGACCAAAATACTGGAAAACAAACGTCGGATTACCTTTTCAGAAACTTATTTTAAATCACTGATAAAATCTGATTTAAAAAAACTTGTTCATTTTATAACGTTTGACTCAATAATGCACAATGTTTTTTGCTGTTTTTTTTTTTATGTCTACAGCGCATGCGCACTCCTCCACAGAGAGGGGGGCTTCCCCACTATCGCGCTCCGTGTGCCGCAAACCCAGCAAGCTGATTGGCTGTTTCTCCTGAAAGGCGGAACTTTATCCTTGAACCGGCACCACGATTGGCGATAAGATATTTCCCTTTCAAACAGCGGTCAGAGCTCATTAATCGTACAGCTGAGTTGAGCGAAATGATTCGGGGCTGTAGCCCCGGAAGCCCAGGCCAGGCGACGCCCCTGCTCTAAGCTCTCCTGAGTAAACCTAGTTACTTTTTGCTTTATACATTGTACCCGTATTTTGGTTGTAAATTCTTGTTAAAAAAAAAAAAAAAAACGTGTCTCTCCTAAAGACATTCAGGTCTATCAATGAACCATAAACCTACAAAAAAAAGCTCTCCTGAGTAAAGAAAGTCATATTTAAGTGTACATTACTGAAGTTGGACCACAATTACTCAACTCTTGCGGGAGCAGTCAGTTAGTCGTCACGGGACAAGACATAAATGTCGAAAAATCCCGCAAATTAATAGTCTAGAAAATTATTAGAATCATGCAGCTAATCAGTCAGTAAGACAGTCAAAATACTGGCAGAGTGTCACGTGAACACACGTTCAATCTCTCACTCTTTTCTCTACCAGCACATTATGTAAGTAAGTTTTAAGCTCTGTGTAGTTAATCTGATTGATGTGAGGATCAGGGGCAGTACTAGGGCGGGGCTACAGAGCAATAACTCCGGGTCTTTTCTCAATATCTCCGGATCTGAACGAGACTGCTTGCGCACCCCACACACTAGAGGACAAACTCAACTCAACTCGCGCGCGCCGAATGAGCTGTGGTTGTGTTGACAAGTACCCAGGCTGATGTGGACTTTTAGTAGATATTTTATCATCTGAAAATTAATTGAACAAAAAGTGAAGCTGTTTTAGTGGGAGGGTGGGGGAACCCTCACTTAGTAATGGGTTGGTGTGGAGGAAGGGTGGTTTTAAATATTTGGGGATATATCTCAGGGACAGTACATATGGTGAGAAGAACTGGGATGGCATGGTAGAAAAAGTAAAAAAGTAGTCTTAGCAAGTGGAAATGGTTGGTCTATCAGATGTCCTATCATGGCAGGGTACTTGTCAACAACTTGGCTGCATCCTCACTGTGGCACAAGCTGGCATGCATGGACCCCCCCTCCAAATTTACTGGCTATTATTGAAGCCATGCTAGTATATTTTGTTGGGATTGCCTGCACTGGGTTCCACAAGGGGTGCTGCACCAGGAGAGCAGGGTCTGGTGCACCTGGCCAGCAGGACCGTTGCTTTTAGACTCCAGTTCATTCAGCAATTACTTTTTGGTCCCACCGACTTGATCTGGAGGGCAGTGTCATGCAGGATACTGTAAATGGCTGGAGGATTGGGGTTGGACAGAACTTTTGTTTTTAATGAATACAAATGCACTGGACATTGCTGGCTTGCCTCTTTTTTATTGTGGACTTTTTTAAACCTGGGACTTTTTTAAAAATTACAGAGTAGGTATCCACATCACTGCAGTGGCTTTTGGGGAGCCACTTATTTATGGGACTCGGTTGGATATTACAGACTTGGTCAACACTGCACTGACAAGAATCCTGCTGCAGCTGGCATCACTACTCTTCGCCAGCTGGTGGACACTGCAGGACATGAGCTCACACATACAGAGGAACTGTCAGGAAGGTTGAGACTGAGGTCTGTACGTGTGGTGGCTCGGCTTGTGGATTGCTGGAGGTCAGCTCTAACATCAGAGGAGCAGACTTTGGTAAAGGACTATGGATTATGGGTGGCTAAGCCTGTGGAGGATGACCCCTTCCCAGGGCTCATCATTGCCCCCATCCTGAATGACCGTGGAGGGCCACTGCTGGAGTGCAAGGGGGAGGCTAACATGGATTTTAATTCAGCCTCTGGTAAACTTTTATACAAAGCCTGTGTGAAAGCCATTAATAAGAAAAAATGGATGGTAGAGTAGACACTCCATGGTCTTTTGGACACTCCATGGACACTCCTGTTTTTAAAATTGATGATGATGGAAAAACCAGAATGGAGAACATTGTATAAACCACAATTAACTAAAACAGTTGCTGACCTGCAGTGGAGAATTTTACATGGTATTGTATCTGTTAACTCTTTTATCTCCATTTTAAATCCTTAAGTTAGACCTGAGCGCCCATTCTGTTTGCAGAGGGAAACAGTATTCCACACTTTTATGCACTGTTTATTTATCTGATTATTTGATTAATTCATTAACAAATCAACAGAATACTTGATTACAAAACATATTTGATAGTTGCAGCCCTAAGCACATACATGCTTAAAATACATAGATATTGATTATTTAAAAATATATTTAAATGTTTTTAAAAATAAAACAATTGCCACCATGGAAGGCACTGCCATAAGAACCTCTATTGACCAGCCACCACTTTTTACAGTAAATGCTATGATAGGATTATGATGAGACTACTAGAAGAGATGGGGTATTATATGAAAGGCAAATCCTTCCCCAAGGAATACAGTTGGAGAACTTTTTCAGTGGAGCTAGACACCATGGAAAACCTCTAGATCAGGAATTGTGGAGATATTACGTATAGATGACTACTCTGAGGCTCTTTTTTTTTGTTCCTCTTAATAGAGCATTATAAAAGACAAGTTGTAGCAGGTGGGGGTGTGGTCCAACGCTGTGAGGAGTTGACTATGGGGACTGAATGGGTAATGTAGCACACCTGAATCTCACGTTCCATGGGCTTTGTTTATGCTCCTTCTCCAATTACAGAGATGTCTTTTATTTTAACCTGTGTGAAATGTAATGATGACCTAAGAGATATTTCACAAAACAGGATTTCTCAGCCCCATAACTTCTGCCAAAAAATAAAGAAGCAAATTTTGACTTGAGTTGTTTAGTTTGTCACAGCTCTGTTGTTGAGGTATATTCTATGCTGTGCTTGCAAAACCTTTCCTATAGTCTAAATTATTTCCAGATGTTGAATCTGTTTCATACAGTTGGAATTTGTTAAAACGTGAGGGTCTCTGTCACATGTAAATCTATGCTGTAATCCTCTCAAAAACATGATGGGAGGGTCTTTATTAGAATATGGGGTCTTATTCTCTTTATCTTATGTGTTATAAGATATATGGGCATGGCTTCTTTTTGGGGTATATAAATAACATGTTCATTTGTTTGGGGAAAGAGAAGAAAAATCAGAGCCCCTCTCTCTCAGACCATGGAGAGCAGCTGGAAACATCAGGCTGAGGAGAATTCGCTCTGAGCACTGAAGATGGTCACATCTTTTTTTTATTTATATATGTGTGTGTGTGTGTGTGTGTGTGTGTATGTGTGTGTATATATATATATATATATATAATGTATATGTATGTATATGTATGTATATGTGTATATATATGTATATGAAGTAAGACTCATCTCTTCAGACAACACAATGGCAATTAACATTGTGTCTGAACCATTCATACCAGCACAACACACTAACACAGCACCACATCAGTGTCACTGCAGTGCTGAGACTGATCCACCACCCAAATAATACCAGCTCTGTGGGGGTCCTGATCCTTGAAAAATAGACTGAAAGGAGGATAACAAAAGTATGCAGAGAAACAGATTCTGTAATTGTAGAACTACAAAATACACCTATATGGTCAGTGGAGCTCATAAAATGGACAATGAGTGTAGATAAGTGGTGGTTTTAATGAAATGGCTGGTCAGTGTATGCTATGGTGTATGTGTAAGAAAACCTTCCAGCATAAAGTAAGTCATTGCTGAAATGAACAAATAAAGCATGTTTTTGCTTACATGCTGTAAAAGGAATTAGGTTTCTAGAAGGGTTAGGTTTCTGTTGTGAGTTTAGCTGAAGGACTTGTCTTTGCTTCTTTCTTTTTTAGGATCCCAGGCAGGGAGGAGTGTCGGCACTAGAGTGTTCAGCTGACCCTTACACTAGGTGTGGTTTCCAACAACTCAAACAACTGTGGATACCGGTTTGTCTGTCAAATAAGTAGGCGGGGGGAAGCGAGCATGATCATGTAGAAACAACTGGAAGTACAGCATACTTCACTTCTTCTGAATTCAGTGAAGTTCCAGTGTGGTTTAAGCCCCACAGGATAAAAGAAGTATGAGCACAGAGGAAGCCGTCTCACCCAAACAAATTCCAGACAGCATAAAACAAGCCATGGAGAATGACCAAAAAGAAAGCAGCCAGGAACCAGAAAGCAAAGAAGACAGCACTCTGATCAATGACAAAGAACATGTAGACGCTTGTGGCGGTTCCAGTCAACTAAACACTGAGCCACAACCTGAGGTAACGTGCGATTCCTGCATGGAGACACCCCGTAAGGCATCAAAGTCCTGCCTCACCTGCCTGGTATCTTACTGTGAAGAGCACCTGAGGCCTCATCTGGAGAACAGCAAGTTCCAGAGCCACAGGCTGGTAGAGCCACAGCTGGACATGGAAGTGCGCACCTGTCAGCATCACCAACTAGATCTTGAGCTGTATTGCATGGTGGACAGCTCCTGCATCTGCTCCAACTGTGAAAGTGAAGAGCACCAGGGGCATAGCGTCACTCTCATAGGGGAGGCACGCAAGAACATAGAGGTATGTACTTGAAACCTTTAGCATTTGAGGGGCACGTTGTCTTAGCCAACCACTGAGTTAAATATTGATGGGATTGGCAAGGACTTCAAAGAATTGCACAGCTACATTTGATTGTATATGTAAACAGAAACAGTTGTCAAATTATCTTGGGAATTCACATTAACAATAGTGTTTTTCTCAGATACACAATCGTGCAAGATAAAGTGCCTTTGAGGTCATTGTAAGCACATGTTTTCATGAAAACTGACCTCCACCCTACAACAGAGACTTGAAAGAATAAAATGGTGAATGTTTCAGTAACATGTGGCTCTTACTAGCTGAACAGTCATAAGACTTCCTGACTACATAGTTTGCATTTTTGTCTCTCACACTGAGTTTATTGTAAGCACTGTACTGTGTGTGTTTATCTGAAGGGAGAGATCCAACATAAACAGAAAGAAATGACGAAGACTTTGTCATCAGCAGAACAGGCTGTCAACAAGCTGCAGAGCAACACCGAATCAATAGAAGTGAGGCATTACATTTTACTGACTCTTATTTATTCAAGTGTAGGTATCCTTCAGATTGTCTAAGATATAGATGTTCATTAACTGAGAAATAGCCATTCAGAGTGGTTTATTGAGAAATAATAATGGTTCATGATAGGAACCAGAGGTTGTGATGTATACAAGACAAATACGGCCATTTAATCTAAAAAAAAAAAATCAGTAAAACTACAAATGTTTTATAACACTGAGAATGTAAAATAATTATAAATCCCCAAAAAACTTTCTTTCAACTACACAGCACTGCATATAACTTCCTGCCGTGTGTGAATTATCAACATTTTCCCTGAAACTTGTAAAAAAGAACATGTATCAGTCATGATGATGTGTATTTGCAATGAAATTGTAATGCATTGTAATAATTCATTCCTTTAAATGTCTTGTACATGTCTGGTTCCTATCTTCACCACTAAAAGTTTGTCTACCACTTTGAATCATAATCATATGGCTATAAATGATCTGTCCTATAGTTTGCTTTAAAAAATTATAACGATCCTTTGCTTTCAGAGCTCTGTGGCTGCGATACGAGCTGAAATTGAGAAGCAGTTCTCAATACTGCAAGCAGCAGTTGAAGATGCCCAAAAGACTACCTTGGATGTCCTGGGGGGGGAACACAAACAGGCTCTGAGTCAGGCAGAGAGCATCCAGACACACTTAGAGCAGAGGATTGGTGAGCTGAAGAAGACCATGGCCCAAGTGGAGCGCCTTTCCAGGAATAAGAATGATGTTGATTTTTTACAGGTCAGGCATGTTTAGGAAACCCTCAGGCAGGAATAAATCAAATTCAACTGTTTCCTATCATATGTTGTCCAAATTTGGATTCTTTGATTTAGAACTAGAGCTGTGAGGCTAACATTGCTAACAAACTCTAGTACTTGGTACTAAACAGCCTTACTCAATCTAAACAACCTAGTTTCTGTAAAAAAAATACATCAACAAAACTGCTGTCAACTCATTCAAACCATGTGTTAAATAAAGTCTAGTCAAAGTGTTTTAAGACACTTTTTTCTAGTCAAAGTGTTTTTCCTGTGTTGCTAAAAGCTGCAAGAAATCCTACAACATTCTTACTCTTGAAGCTTTCAGCTACATGATCTTGTTTTAATGTTTAAAGTAAACAATAAACCACATTGTGCCCTTAACCATTGTTAAAGAAGCAACATTTGGAGTCACGTCTTGGTGTCTCTAGCCTCCAGGCATGTCTTGGTGTCTCCAGATGGTGTCTCCAGCCTGTATTACCATACTGTTATTATTTGCATGGTATCCAAGTTCTAAATATATATTAATGGTGTTTATTGATTGATGACATCTAAGGCAATTGTGTTAACTGCTGATCCTGTATAATCACAGCAATACACTGAGTGGAAGAAGAGCTTAGTGGATGCTGGCTTACCAGGGGTTTATATAAGTCTCACAGACCAACTGACCACTTTTAGCCGAGTGGTCAAAGAAGAAACTCAGAGCTTGTGCGAACTGTTGTTGTCCTCCTACAGTGTTAAGCTCAAGGAACTCTGCAAAAGTGGTAAGAGCCGAAGCAATGGACATTCATATATCATGTCGTGCAATTTTTTGAAGTTAACATCTGTCTTTCCAATGCAGAGAAAGTGGGTATTAAGACGATGGTACAGCCAAGTTCCCCAACCAAACGGCAAGCAGCTACCCCAGAGCCTGTAAACAGACATGAGTTCCTTAAATGTAAGCTAATACTTTTGTATTTAGCCTATGTTTTTTTACAATTTTCGATTGTAAATAACTATTTTGCATGTCATTTTGTCATGTGTAAGCTTTTGGAAATATTCCTGCACTGCTACCAGAACTGTCATGATAAAATGTGCCATGAAATTTAGATTTTTGAGTAAAGTTGTTAAATTTGTCATGTTATATGTGATTTGTTCACTCTGTGCCTCACTTTGCATGTGCACACTTTTGACAGTGTTATTTCACCTCTGTTAGAATCATAACTATATGACGTAGAGAAGTATGTATATGTGAAAACTATAGCAACCCAGAAGTGGTGACTGCATAACACAAAGCATCACATAGTCACAACCAGGTGGGTATAGTTGCCACCTTCACATACATCTATAGGCTGAAGATTCTGACAGGTCCAACAACACTGAAAGAATATTTAAATTTGTGCATGAAATTTGTGAGTTAATCTGAATGAACAAATCACATTTACTAACATACATCTACAATTTAGACTTTACCAGCAAAATACACATTTTATAACATGCAGTACCATTATGATTCTAGTAGTGGTGCAAAAACACTGCCAAACTTTTGCACAACTGCAAACTGAAACAAAAACATGAACAAGTTATTCTGAATGGAAGAATCAAAATGCACACTTTCAGATTTGTACATCTTAAAAATAGAACTGCAGGAACTAAGGCCCCTAAAATTACTCACACTAATACATTTGCATTCAAAAGCTAATGTATACATTCATTACACAAATACGAAAATATTTCTTAAACATGATTAATTTACTTCCGTGTGTACGTGTGTGTGTGTATATATACATATAGTATGTATATATATGTACAGTGCAGCATTATAGGTATTCATATTAAGGCATGTATTCTTTGCAGATGCCACCAATCTGAGCTTCAATCCTGACTCCACACACAAGTTCTTGAGACTCACCGAGGACAACAGAAAAGCGAACAACACCACACCGTGGCAACACAACTACCCTGACACAGCTGATCGCTTTGAACACTGGCGTCAGGTAATGACCACAGAGAGCCTTTACCTGGGCCGCCATTACTTTGAAGTGGAACTGACCGGAGAAGGAGCCTATGTGGGACTCACCTACAAAAGCATCGACCGTAAAGGCCAAGAAACCAGCAGCTGCATCACAGGCAATGACTTTTCATGGTGTTTTGGACGAGAAAGCCACGGGTACTCGGCATGGCACTCGGATGTTGAAACCTCTTTTGAAGAGGAAGAGTTCCCCAAGATTGGACTCTACGTAGACTATGACGAAGGTCTGCTGGCCTTCTATGGTGTAGCTGAAACTATGACCCTCCTTCATAAGTATACTGCTAACTTTCTGGAGCCATTGTACCCTGTGTTCTGGCTCTCCAAGAAGGACAATGCAGCTGTTGTAATTAAACCACGTGACTAATGTTAGACATGCAATGCTACAATGAAAGCTTTTAAAGCAGTTTTATTCTTTTTTTAGAATTACCACATATGTTGTCTATATACTGTATTAGTTATACTAAGAACATATTTGAACTTTTAAAAATGTACAAATCACAGACCCATTCACAATCAAGTATTACATTTTTTCAGCATTACTGAGACAAATGGTAAATTAAAGAATACTTAATGATAAGATTTTTTAAAGTTGCATTTAGACACATTAATTTAAAGTTTCATCCAGTTACTGTTTTTTATTATTCTATACTTAACAATCAGCAGGCAGAACCTTTACAGAGCTTTGCAATAGTCAGAGACCATGTTTTAACACATTTTATGTGGGCATTAATTGTGTTTTAAGTTGTTAGAACTATATATAGCATTAGATTAAATGGACATGAACATAAATGTAGTAGTCAGTAAAGTTGGTTGTAAGAATTCGGTTATGAAAATAAGTTTGTATTCTTGACTTTTTGCTGCTACTAAATGGTAACTGTCAATACTGGACTTCACTGAGGAGACAGAGAAAGTGGTTTAATGGTATCAGACAAACAAAAAATCTATTATGTTATGCTTATTTGTATTTCTTCTAATCTCTGTGGTTTTTATCTCTGCAAATAAACATTTACTGCCCAGTAAATATAAATAGCTGTTCACCTCTGGTCTATGACGTTTGCAGAGTGCTGTAAAATTCCTTTAAATGAAGTCAGTTTCATCATATACTGGATTAACAAAATGCACACCTGAGTGTGTCATAGTAATGCCATTTACAGTCTCTTTTCCGTACAGCCCAGGGTCCTCTGGCAACATATGTGGCTTCTCAAACATGGGGTTGTCAAAACCATGATCTAAAGGCCCTCCGAGTTCCCCAATCTCACTATCCTTCCTCCAGCTGCTAAATGAGGGCAAACGTGGCATCGTGAGCGCTCCTCTGCGATAGAAAACCACAATTAAGATCAGGAATGCCAGCAGAGCAAGAGTGCCCAACACAATCCCAGCCACATCTCCTCCACTTAAGCCAGAAACATCACTACCACTTGCCCCTGAAGATGCATGAAAGTCTGCACTATTTATGCCCAGGTGAGAGCCTTGGTCATGAACATCCTTCAATATGTCACGAGCAAGAGACTCAGCCAGAATGCCAGACTGTGAATCTGTGTTCTGATCCAAGAGGACCACCTGTATCTCTTGGCTAATTTCATAAGGAATAATTCCCAGCAGCCTATGTGTCTTGGACACTTTTGATACAGCCATCTGAACAGATTTATACTTAGGCAGGGCGAGGAAGACGTGCTGTAGACGCTGGCGATACGTTTCAAGGTTGAAGCTGGAGGAGAATTCAATGGTCACAATGGCACCGCAGACATCGCAGCAGTGTCCTGATGGTTGCAGGGGTTTCTTGCAATGCAGTTGTGAACACTCTACATTTGCACAGATCTGTTCATGGTTGCCAGAATTTCCACACTCACAGCCAGTAATATCTGAGCAGCCTGATCCATCAACTCTGAGTGATGAAGATCCATGAAATTGAAGCTTACCAAGCGTCGTTGAAACATACTGGGTGAAGTCGGAGTTGCTGCTAAATTTCTGCCCCAGAACAGACACACTCTTGACAGGAACTGTGTTTTCATTCCCCGAAATGTCCACACGAAAGGATGAAGTGTCCTGAAAGACCACGTCGTCGTGCTGGCAAGGTACACTTTCTTCATGGACAAAGAAGAGATATGAATCTTTCTGGAAGTCATCTACAGAAGCAGCAGCCTTCCACAGAGCTGGGTTGAACCACTTCAAAGAGTCTGAATCTTTGAACTGGGTTGTGACACCCACCCCACAGCCAGGGTCTTGACCCTCTCTGACAGAAAAACCAGCACCTGGGGCCAGAATAAACTCTCCATCCAAGGGCAGACTCATTCCAGCAAGTGTATGAGCTGTCTCCACGTAAACGGCCACTTTCGCCTGAGCTGGAAACACCACTTGGTCACTCCCACAGGGCACAGAGCCTTTGTCCCAGTTAGTCCCATTTTCAAAGTTAGTGTCTGGGATCCATTGCTTGTAGACTGCACATACAGAACCAAGCATACAGAGAAAAAGAAAGAGACCTTGAGTGGTAGCCATCATAACGGAGTGAGAAACAGAATAGAAGGTAGCAAAATTGACCTTTGATTTGTCAGTAAGAGTGTGAGTATCACATGAAGACACTAAACGCTTCTGTTAATGAGAATCCCCAACAGTAGCTCTATAGTCAAACATTTACCAAAGCTAGAAATAATAAACAGCTGTACATGTTTTTGGGAAACCAGTTTTGTCCTGTTTCTTCTTTTATGCATTAGGCTCTGGAAAATTAGCTGCTTGGGGCAATGCTTGTTGACCAGCATAACCAGCCTGACCACGACTGGTCCACTAGTATGACCAAATTGGTCCACCCGCTTAGTTGGTTATGCTGATAGACAAGCAGTCCATCAAACTCAAATGAAAACATTATCCTGCTAAAGACTAAGCTAGTCAACCAGCTTAACCAACTGAGGATGCCACGGTGGCTTAGTGGTTAGCACGTTTGCCTCTCAGCACTGAGGTCTTGGGTTCGAGTCCACATCTGACCGGAGGTTCCATGTTCTCCCTGTGTCTGCGTGGGTTTCCTCCAGGGACTCTGGTTTCCTCCCACAGTCCAAAAACATGCAGATCAGGTGAATTGGCTACACTAAAATTACCCTGGTGTGTGTATGAAGGTATGTATGCCCAGATATGGTTGGCACTGTCCTGGGTGATCCCCCTAGTGCTCGATGCAGTCCTCCAGGTGGACGGTTGCTTCCGGTTGAGAGTAGCACTGTGCGCTACTGGCTGCCGCTTCTTGCCAGTGTGTGTATATATGAAGTGTGTTGATTGTAAAGCATGCTTGGGTGTCTAGAAAGGCGCTATATAACTGTAATGTGTATGTATGTAACTTGCTTAACAGCATTGGGAGTTTTCTCCTGGTTTTTAATCAACTTTACCAGCTAAGACCACCTAAAATTAGCTACCAGCAAAACCTGGTCATAAACTGGATTTTTCAGCAGGGTAAGGAATCTTGTATGAAAAAAAAAACAGACTACAGTCATTTGGCATATTTAACCTCAGGACTATGGCATTACAAGAATTAAATTATTCAAACTTCAATACCCAGTCTCTCTATTGCATGAGAATACTGATATAGTATAGTGTCATATAGCATTACGGGTAATTAAATTTTAATGAGAGTTTCACAGAATATTATCAACAAAATATTATGGCAATGTCTCAAACGACTCTTTGCGCCCTCTGTAGGGCATAAGCCCTTGCACCCTCACACTAAGTGTGCTGTGTTGTAAGTTAGCGAAAAGAGGTCCTCCAGGCACATCTACGGACGCCTCTGTTTACATACACGTCACCAGGAAGTCCGTCCGAGATGTATAGGCAGGTGAGTGGTCTTCAGGGCTTATTAAATAGACATTATTTTATGTAGAACAGTTTGTAATAAAGTTTCTTTCCTATAAGGTGTTTAGAGAGGACTTTCTGTAAAACATTAAAACAACATGACATTTAATTATTGCTGAGTTAATATTACACACAGCTCAGCACTGCTCACATTTTGTTTACTGTGATGATGAAGGTCAGTAAATAAGATTTCATATGATAAACACTATTCTGAATGAGCTAATAAGACTGATATCGACAGGACTCGCAGAGTGATGTCCCGCTTTTTGATGAGGATCAAAATGCGTTGAGTAACAAGCCAAGAATCCAGTAAGTCTGACTGACTTTAGTAACGTTTCTTTTGTAGTCTACTCGTTTTTACAGTTCATTTGTCAGGTTTCACAGCATATTGATGCGTTTTCAACCATTTTTAATTTTATTTTCTTATATTTAATGTGCACTCACAAGTCACAAATGGCATGTTAACTTCCATGAAACGGTTAAAACATATTTAAAAACGTATCAACAGACTGATGATGACCCCTTTATCGTATATAGAGCAATGCTAAAATGTTAATTATTTATAAATACATTTGTAGCTCTTAAATATATCAATAAATATAATCTAGGTGAATTTAGTTTGTAGACTACATCTTCAAACTGTCATAGAGAGACATCAGTCTAGATTTCCTATTTTCCACATTTTATGGCTAAATATTAGACTAGAAGTATTTGTTGTTTAAGAAAGCTTCAATAATAACTGTGTTTCTCCCTGGCAGACATCCTTTGGCCACTTTTTTCCATCTTTTCTTTCGGATAACTGCTGTCCTTGTCTACTTGCTATGTGACATTATTAGCAATAGCTTCATTGCCTGTATGGTCACCATCATTCTCCTACTGTCATGTGACTTCTGGACAGTCAAGGTAGGTCTTATTATTAAAATAAAAGATGATTAAAATGACATGTAATCCATGATTTATTAAACATGACATAATACTAGCTACTATTGTATTACATTCATGCAGTATCTTTTTCATGTGTCCTATATCAGAACGTCACTGGACGACTGCTGGTGGGACTGAGGTGGTGGAATCAGGTTGATGAGAATGGGAAGAGCCACTGGATGTTTGAGTCTAGAAAGGTAAGTGAATGACTCAACATCACTGTTCTTTGAATATTAAAATGATTTGTGCGTCTAAGCTCAGCAGACTAAGGTGTGGTCCCTGTGATCTGAGGATCATGAGTATGAATCCTAATCAGGCTGCTTGCCATTGGCACCCAGGCCAGGAGAGATCAAAAATTGTCTGTGCTCTCTCCGGGTGGGTAAGATGGCACTCTCCCCCCCAACACTACTAAGTAATGTCAGCTGGCTCAGGCTTCTGTCAGGCAATTCATCAGAACTGGGGATCCTGTGCGTTGCTCCATGCGTGTTGGCTGCCCAGTTGGAAAAGAGGCAGTGACTTGACTTCATATGCATTGGAGGAGATCTGTGTGAGTCTGCACCCTCCTAGAGTCAAGACATTACAAGTGATAGGGAGAGACAACAAAAGGGTGGGTCGATCTCAAAAAAAAAAAAAAAAATTGTTTGCAGGCAAAAGTAAACTAAAGCTTTTATTCTGTAAATAGTGAATATATTCATAATCAGTCATTGATGGATGTTTTGCAATAAATTTTTGTTCTTTATTTTTAGGAAAACAGCAAAAAGATTGTCTCCAGTTCAGAGTCACAGATTTTCTGGCTTGGCCTTGTTGTGTGTCCAATTTTATGGGTTGTCTTTGTGTTCTTCACTCTCTTCTCCTTGAACATTAAGTGGCTGGTGAGTCTTAAAAGTCCAGGTCATACAAATGTTTGATCAGTTCTTACCTTTGTCAGAGCACTGTTTTAAATGGCAAGCGAAAGCACTTTTGTGACGACTCACTTTCCACTCCGCCTGTGTCTGATTCCCACATGAAGGGTCAGAACTCTACCATTCTCACACACAGCTGGAAAACTGCTGAGGTCTCTTGCATGGCAATGGAAGAACATCTAATGCATAGTTTAAAAGCAAACATAGAAATTGCAAAAACAATGCGAAATAGATTTTAAAGTAAACATTTCAGAAACTCTGTAGCTGAAACTGCTGCCAGGTGGTGCTCCTCAGCAAAAACTCTTAAGAACAGTATGAACTTTTGTGAAGCAAACACAAGTTGAACATTTTTTTTACTTGGAGATTAGTGCTTGTGTGCTATCCTGGAGACCTGTGCTACACTTAAGACAGCATACTACAAAGTTCAGGGTTAAATAGCAGAGATACTCAAAAGTTCTATCTGCATTTCAATGCATAGGGTTCATGAGTAAGTGTAGCTTAGTGAGGCAGAGCTGTGCATCAAGTGAATGCTGGTTTGGTTTCCCACAGCATTGAGGACAGACAGTACTTAAACAACCTGAAGCAGAGATAACACAATTCAAATGGGGCTGTTCAAGGTTTAGTTGGTAGAACGAATGCAATGCTATGAGAATTTTCTCTTCATGTTCTATACATTCTGTTTAGGACACTGCCCCCTGGTGTACATGGTTACTAAATGGTGGCAGATACAGTAAATATCTGTGCATGTCAGCAGGTATGCAGATGCCCAAGTATCCTTTAGATGGAGTATAATGTCCACAAAGCTGTACAAGTTAAATTGTTTGGGACATAAAACAGCAATCTGGTTCTTAACAGTTCTTAAAATGAGGTAAATATAACCTACATAAATGACACACAAATAACAGATTCTACAATGTCATTATTTATTTAACAAAATGTAAGCACAGATAGAGAAGAATGTATGAAAAATGCAGTATATTTAATGAATCAGTAGCATAGAAAGCACCTTCTGAAGTTATAACATGAAGTAATCATTTTCTGTATGACTGTCCTTGTCTTACATTGCTCTGGAGGAAATTTGGCCCACTCTTTGCTACAATGCTACATCTTAGCCCTATAGAGTCTGAGATGTAGCTCTTAGACTTTTTATTTTTGCAGTTTCTCTGAGCGTTACATGTTCTGACCTTGGGCTGAATTGGCAGGGAAGTGCACTCGGAAAGACTGCCAACTGTCTTGAACATTTTCCACTTGTAAAAAATCTCACTGTAGAATTATGGACTTTATATTGTTTGGAAATGGCATTATAACCCTTCCCAGATTGATGAGCAGCAAGTGCTTTTTTAAGATCATTGCTGATGTCTTTCCTCCTTGCCATCGTGTTAACACACACCAGATCACAATCTGCTATAACGGTTGCTTTTATAGAGATGGTCACACTTGATGATGATTAATTAAGCAAGGTCATTTGATTAGCAGCACATGCTTGAAACTCAGTTTCTTAATTCCTGTGGAAGCAGTAAGGCTGTACTTACTTTCACACACAATTTCTGCATTCTGGCTTAGTTTTTGTTAAATAAATAATGACACTGTAATTTTTCATAAGAGATTGTATTTACCTCATTTTAAGACTTTCTAAGCACCAGTGTTTTCATGCCCTGATACTTGAAACCATAGAATTCAAAGATGATGAACTTTGTTTTCGCAGGACTGTTTTTTAAATGTATTTTCGTTGTTGTTCTTTGTCCCTCTGCATAAATAAAACCATCTCTGTCTAGTAGGTTTATAGGTTTAAAGTATTTAAAATGTTGGTGTGTATATATAGTATGTGGAACAGAGTCCTACGTGAAACTTGTTGCAGTTGTCAGTAGTTATACTACCTGTAAAGATAAATGAGACCTTACTAAGAAACAGAGGCTCACTGCACTTTAACCCATACAGTTTTTGTGCCATTGTCAAAGTGTTGGAGTGCATGTCAAATACACTCCTCTGAATCTGTTTTGTCATGTTTGTTTGCACAGGCTGTCGTGATAATGGGAGTTGTATTACAGTGGGCCAACCTTTATGGATATGTTAGATGCAAAGTTGGAGCTGGAACCAATCTGAAGAATATGGCAACCAACTATCTTGGATTCCAGCTCTTCAAACAGGTAAACTAGCTGTTTCAAATGAAATGTGATAGTTCGCAAAATGTGATATTTGAGAGATAATTGAAGAGAATTAAAATTGTGAAAATATAAAATATATACAGCAATATAGATGTGGCAATTTAAAAAATGAAAATTTCATTTTGAGGACTATAAACTGCAGACATGGAGAGCACTGTTGATACTTTTTGTTATATACTTTATGAATTAAACAACCTCATACCATCTCATGCAGTACCAAGTGCTGCGCTCATGTAGATGTCATAAATCTCTTACACCAACCAGCCATTGGTTCAGGTCTGCACCTGAATATAATATATCCCAGATTGCCATTGTTACAAGAATCAGTTTTATTTGCATAATCTGTGGTATTAGAATTGTGGCTGATTAGTGTATATGTATATTTATTATATGTTTAATGTGACAGATTGTCTTTTGTTTACTGAACATATATGCAGATGTACCTTTAATAGATTTAATGTTTTTTTTTTCACAGGCAATGAAAAAATCACAAGGACCATAATGTGCCTAAAAATGACTGAACGTGTTGGTGCTGCTAATGTTTTAACTTATTTTCTTTAGTTGCCATTCAAGGGGACACTTCTCTACACAATTCTACCTTCTTTTCACCACCTCTCCTTTAACTAAGTGAATGTGGTTAAGTCATTTTGGATTTTTAGTGTCATTAAACCAATGTAGAGTATATGAGCCAGTTTGCTTTTTTCAATCCAGGTGAATATAATGTGATGGAATATAGAGTAGGATATATGGCTTTTTTTCAAAATCTGTTTCATATGAGAGAAAATTCTGTTAATGACAAAAATAACTATCCTGTTTTTGGACTGTTGAAAAATGCACTTCTTAGTAGCCCCTGGCTTCAAAAATAATTCCATATAAATTGATTAAGCATTCATAACAATGTATATATGGGACTAATAAATCAGCGGATCTTTGGAATAAAAATATATTTAAAGTATTTTGTGTAACTTTTATTGTTTTTGAGGCATAGGATTGATCAACTTTTTTCCATTAAGCTTATAATACGATGTTATCGCAAAGATGCAAATATGCAAAATAGAAAGGAAAACAAAAATGCAGTTTAAAAAATGGTGTAAAGACAAACTCCCTAAGAGAAAGAGAAACCAAGATTCAAAGGAAGGGAACTGATAAACAGGATATGAATTATGGTTTAAACAAGGTTGCAAAGAAATAGGGTGGGGCTTAATGGTTTTAATGGGGGTTGGCAGCCTTGATACTAATTACAAAACATATTTGATAGGGATGTGTTTGCAGATAATTCATTAAAATCTTTGGAGAATTATCCACACAGTCACACTCTCTGGTCATGGACAGCTGGATTCCTGCACAATTTCTGATCTTCTAGCTGAAATGGGAATTTGTGCATATTGGTGCAAAAGGACATATAAAATGTAATATTTGGTATCAGCATGCCTATACCAGGCAGGAGACATTATGCTAATAACATATTAGCTTAGCCTCTCTCCCAGTTTGCCTGTTAAACAGATGAAACGTAAATGTTTTTCTATCAGACAGGGACTTGACGTTAGATTGTTTATCTTGCCCTTGTATGTCTGCTCTTTGAACTGATTCTGAAAGGCACAATGAGTATGGTTTCACATGACTAGGTGTAAAGTACATCATGAAAAAGCATCTTGTAAAAGAAAAATGATTGGCAGCAGGGTACAGTAGAAATTTTTACAGTGAGACATTTAAAGGAAAAATGTAAAAAGGGGTAATTAACAATGACATGTTGCAAATTGACATGTGATTTTTATTTTATTTATTTTTTTTAAGTTATTAAAACTTTTAACAACTTCACCAAAGTCCCCAGCTCTGACGGATATACTGTCATTTTATATTCATTACACATAAAGTGACATATTTCAAACCTTTTTTGTTTTAATGTTGATACTGTTTGAATAGTAATTTACTGAAATTCAAACTGAATCAAATAAATATTTGAGATTCTGGATTTCTTATTTTCATGAGCTATAAGCTCATACAGTAAAACAAAAAAGGCTTGAAATGTTACTTTTTATGTAATGAATATAAAATGAGTATACTTTTTTAATTACATTTTCACAGCATTCACAACTTTTTCACAATATGCTGCTATTTTTAGATTCACTTGAGGTTCATAATGTATGTGTCTAGTTATAGTTGTAAATGAGGTCAGTAAGGTAAAAGAATGCAGACAGTTGTGGTTAAACACTAAGAGTACAGTGAGAAGCTAAAAAATGGTAGAACTCCTTCTTGAAACACAGAGTTGGGCTTAAATGGTTCCATGTGACTAATGGTGACAAAAAACATGTTCCCATCTAAATAAGATGCATTTACAAAAGCATGCATGCAGCCTAAGTATTATGTTCACTAAGCATTGTATTAAATATAACTTTGCCTGCATACAGAAATATTAAGCTATTCTTAGTTTGCATTTTTTGTAGGTAGTTTACTTTTTTGTAGCACTGCACCACTTAAATCCATCTTTCAAAAAGCAAATTTAAAAAAGTTCCACTTTCCATAACAGATTTATGGTGTATTTATATGTAGACTAATGTAAAGATGAATCAGAAAACCTTCAGTGTACATACATTGACATGCTTAACAATTTGGCAGTGTATCTGTCAGTGAAGGTAATGGGTTCAGATTAGCTTTGTGGTCCACCTAAAAAAACTCATCTTAAAATACCATGGATTGACGAAGCAGCTATTCCTAATGCACAAAAATCTAAACATTAAAACAATTTCTCATTTTACATAATGGAACTCTACTTGCCAAAGAAATAGCTGAAAATAGCAAAAATAATATAAATATGAAATGTGTAATTACATGAGATTTTAAAAAAAACTTTTGTTGACATCTAATGGCAGAATTAATTGTTATTTTGAGAGTATGGCTGGAACAAACATCTGATAAATTACACAATTAAAGCAAATGAATGACACACTTAAATGAAACCATAAAATGTTTTAGCCTAAATACTTCATTGTCAGCAGCCCTAGTTTGTTTAGCACAGTTTCCAGTTCTGCTTAAAGAAAATGATGCATAGGTTTCTGTTATATCTGATTTGAGGTGACACCCTTCAAATACAATTCCCTACTAGCTAGCTAGCTAGTATGCACTATATTGCATCTACTATTTTATTAGTTTAAATTATAGTTTACTTTTACAGCTGCTGGAAAATATCGACAGTGACCAGATAAACACTGCTCAAAAAAATAAAGGGAACACTAAAATAACATCCTATATCTCAATGAATAAAATATTCCAGTTGAAAATCTTGGACTGCGCTAAGAACAAAATAACATACAATTGATAAATGTAAATCAAAATTATTAACCCTTGGAGGTCTGGATTTGAAATCATTCTCAAAATCTCATACCACCCTCATGGAGTCTGTTTCTGACAGTTTGAGCAGAAACATGGATAATAGTGGCCTGCTGGAGGACATTTTGAAGGGCTCTGGGTCTGCTCCTCCTGTTCCTCCTTGCACAAAGGAGGAGGTAACGGTCCTGCTGCTGGGTTGTTGCCCTCCTATGCCCCCCCCCATGTCTCCTGGTGTACTGGCCTGTCTCTTGGTATCTGCTCCATGCTCTGGACACTGTGCTGACAGACACAGCAAACCTTCCTGCCACAACTCGCATTGATATTGACTGGATGAGCTGCACTACCTGAGCAACTTCTGTGGGTTGTAGACATCACCTCATGCTACCTCTATGGTGAGAGAACTGACAAAATGCAAAAGTGACCAAAACATCAGCCAGAAAGGATGAGAACAGAGAAAAGGTCTATGGTCACCTGCAGAACCACTCCTGTATAGGGGTTGTCTTGCTAATTGCCTCTCATTTCTACCTGTTGTCTGTTCCATTTCCACAACAGCAAGTAAAACTGATTCAGAATCAGTGTTGCTTCCCAACTGGACAGATTGGTTTCACAGAAGTGTGGTTGACTTGGAGTTACATTGTGTTGTTTAAGTGTTCCCTTTATTTTTTTGAGCAGTGTTTAAAGGGGAACCTCAGATATCATTTGCCCTGGTTATCATACAATTTGGTTATCGTAGAATTTTTTTCAGTGAAATTTTGTCCCAGTCGACAAGAATTGCTCACGTCATTAATTTCATGAAAACAAAGGATCCACCCATGCATTCGTCACTCACCTACACATTTGTTGTTCATTCTCGCTTTCTTTGTCATTGAGTGAGCATCTCCCTGTGCATTTAGACGAAACATTTTCAATGTTTTTTATGCTTGTATATTGAGTGCGCCAGAAACAGTCCTGCACCAGAGCATGCAGATGAGCTTTCCTGAGAGAATTTCTGACAGTTTGTGCAAAAATTATTTGGTTATGCAAACGGATTGTTGAAGCAGCTGTTCGGGTGGCTGGTCTCAGACAATCTTGAAAGAAAAGATGCTGGATGTGAAGGTCCTGGGCTAGTGTGCTTATACGTGATCTGCGGTTGTGAGGCTGGTTAGATTTACTGCCAAATTCTCTGAAACACCTTTGGAGATGGCTTACGATAGAGAAATGAACATTCAATTCTTGGGCAACAGCTCTGGTGGACATTCCTGCAGTCAGCATGCCAATTGCACGCTCCCTCAAAACTCACAACATCTGGAATTGTGCTGTCTGATGAAATTGCACATTTTATTCCAACCTAAGGGACACCTGTGCAATAATCATGCTGTCTAATCAGCATCAAGATATATCAGACCTGTGAGGTGGATGGATTATTTCGGTAAAGAAGTGCTCACCAACACAGATTTAGAGAAATTTGTGAACATTTGAGAGGAAAAAGTCTTTTGTGTACATAAAAAAGTCTTAGATCTTTGAGTTCAGCTCATGAAAAATAAACAAGTGTTGCATTTATAATTTTGTTCAGTGTACATTTAATATTAATGTATAATATGATACATAATTTACTATATATTAAATATCATTTATGAAACAATGCTATTACAGCAGTTCTTGACCATTGTGCAGACCTTCTCTATCACCTTCCAATGTTGTATCTTTTAACAGATGTAAAGCAGGACATTTTCACTGTTTATACTGCTTATTAACAGCAATTTCCATCAGACCAAATAGAGTTGCACTATTGTTATAAAGCAGGACATTGCTTACACAGGTATACATGAAAAATGTGTTCATTTATTGTTATCAGTTTTTTTTTACAGTCCTTGCTTTGCATTTGTAAATATTTGTAATATGCTTGCCTTAACTGAGGAGTTAACAGAAAATGACAAATTGCCTGACACATTAAAATTCCAGGTTGTTGACTTTACAAAATTCAACTCTGCTAAAACCAATTATAGTTAAGCTATAAATTATGTCCAAGCTCAGGTATATCCAGAAAACAGTTCTGTCCAAGGAGTTTGCATAGTCTTGTCTCTTCTTTTTCTCACTTGCCTCTTTATCCATGCTCTCCAGGTAATGAGAAACATTTTGCACAGCAGCCTGTTTTCTAGTCAGCTTTGCAGAAGTTATGCCACCCTGGATGTTGGTGTCTGCTGAAACAGAGTTAAGTGTATCAGTATAGGCAAAGAATATATTTGATGAATCACATCTCCCATAATGATCAGTACATTATGCAGGTTAGCAGTAATTGATTCCATTGCATGCCTATATTGTCACTGTATTATTATTATTATTATTATGATTATTATTATTATTATTATAAGAAGTTCCATCAAGTTCAGTTCTTGGCAAAGAACTCTGAACTCTTGCTCTACAGAACACTGGATAATAACACCACACACTTCCACTCTACCACACACAACACACCCCACCCATATGTACGTACGTACATAACCATCCACATACACTAGTATAACTGTATATTTATATTTGAACATTTGCACAATGGCACATTTATCTCTGCCATTATTGTATATATTGCTTATCATAGTTCTTATTCTCCTTTAATCTCTTAAATACCACCCCCCCTTCTTGTCTACATGAACGAGCAGTGAAGACAGCATTTCACGTCAGTTGTACCATGTATGATTATGTACGTGATGAATAAACCTTGATTTGAGATATAGATAGTGCTTCTCCAGAATGTGTTTGGGTCTTTAGGCTTATTAATGGCTTGTTTATGATTTATCTGGTCTTGTTACTTCCCTTTTTTACCTCTTCCTCTGTTTCCCTCAACTGTGCTACTTCTACTTTTTTCTTGATTACACTTTAGTCATTAATATTTAGGTGCATATTATTATTATTATTATTTTTACAATTCTTAGTTTACAATAGTAAACAAAGTTTACAAAAAAAAACTTTGTTTTGCTTACACTACTTACGTTGCACTTTTAACATTTAATATTAATCAAAAAGATTAGCTAACAAGCTGTTTTGTGGGAACTTACATCTATGTACATTTTTAGACCTGGGTACCAAAACAGAATAATGTTATGGCACCCACCCATTTACTTGAACCAAACTTGAATCTGTTTTTTCAGCATCCATGAGCCAATAAGCTTATTTCCTCCAAAATCTAGACTGATTATATGTCAAAATGACATTTCACATGTATGTTATTAATGTAAGAGTATTGGGTGTACTGGAAAATTGGTATAAACTAATGCATTACAGTTACTCATCTGTCTTCAAGGGAACAATAATCATGTGTGATGTTATTTCATGCATATTTACTTGTGTATGTCATATGAAGCTTATTGACAATGAAATCCTGTGCTGAAGAGAGAACCACAGCCCCACCTAAACAGGTCAGATTTTCTCTGTAAGAATTATAGCTGTTTTTAGCTGTTTCACTGTCTTCAAACAGCATGAACTGCCAATTCTGAGCGTGCAGACCTGAATGTGTCTTGTTCAGGTTAAATGATTCATGTATTTTAATGGAGATGAGTAACCTTACACTTTGGCACAACTTTGTTGGTTTTTTTAGAGTGATGCAGAAGTAATGAATGGGTTTAAAAAGAAAGTAACCCAATTACAGTTTTAGACATGTAATGAGTAATTTGTAATAGATTACTTTTACCAGTAATTACACCAACACTCTTGCTTAGCATGTAGTCTGTTGTGGTATGTAAATATTCCCACTTCTAGCATCTCACACTCATTTATATTTAAAAGAAACTATGAAAAAGTTATTGTTGAAGCATCAGTATCTGAATTACTGAAATTAGTGTTTGGGAAAATCTCGGTTTGGGATTTTCACTTTTGCAATACAGTTTTATGCTGTTTACATTCAAACGTGAATATCTTTCACATTGTCTTCTCAAAACAAAAACTGCTGTGACACATCTGTCTACAGTACATCCAAAGTAATGGACTCTTACATACAGAGAAGGGACATGTTCTCTTATTACCTCAGAACCAAGCTTTTACATGACCAAACCAAACCAGCATGGTACATTTCTTACCCTTTTTCTGACTCATGTCATCCGGTTCAACTTTGGATCTGGCTGATCTGAAAAGCCAGCACGAACATAGCCTGCCTTTTTTAGCCAGTCGAGTCAACATCATGGATATCAGCACACTTGACACCAGTACAATCAGGCAGAAGCAATAGTGATAATCTTATAAAAAGAGAATAATTATTATTATTCATAAAACTGTGTGAATGCTAGAATTAGAGACTTCTATAATCTTCATATAAAGTATCAGATGTGACATGGCTAGTATGTTAGCTTGTAGCTACAGTGTGTTAACTTTGGCCTCACATATTAGCTTGTGATGTTAGCTTGTAGAACTGGATGGATTAGAAAAAACTTCACTGCGCCATTCTAAATTCTCAGATATTGCACTTTTATGTGACAGCTCTAACGAACCACAAGTGGGAACATGAAAACCACTGCAATATGTCTACGTAGCATTTTGAGAATGGCTAGTAAGTCCCAATATTTTTTCCACATTGAATTCCTACTCACAGAGTAGAGGGCTGCAGGGGCCAGAGATGGGCACGTGTTGGCAGAGCAGTAGAAGAAACATGGTGAAGCTAAACACCAACTTCATCTTGAAGGGGTTGCGTTCTCCACCATCCAGTGGTAAAGCAAAGCTAACTAGGTCAACCACCATGATGAGCGCACTGGGGAGGACCAGTGTTATCACTGCATTAAATGGGTTGATGGACAAGGAAACCTGTGAAAACATTGAACTGTTGAATGTAGCTTTGTTTTAGACAATATACTGATCAAACCTCATGTTAGATCTGTCTTCTACCAGCCTTGCTGCTGTCTGAAGTGGATACCCATAATGGTGAGGATTTATTTATTTTTATATTTATATGCCTTTAACTATTTAGATTTTAATTAGGTTCTGGATGTAGTGTGAGTGGGTCGAGAGTTTTGTAGATGATTTTGATAGAAACTGGGCTATTTGGTGACTACTGAGTTCCAGTGTTTATGATACCTTATAGCTCGTGTTCTAAACTAGAGAAGCACAATTTAGAGTGAATCATTTCTTTAAACCTCTTAACAGGGTTGCCAGGTCCAACAAAAGTATCAATGAGTGTCAATGACAATGAGTGTATGACTTAATATTTTGTATATAAAGGATTTATTATCAGTCCATCAAACCTTTTTCTTTTTCCCCAGTCCTTGCAATACCGCTTCCCGTATTTCCCCATTTACCTGGCATATTAGCTAGTGACTGTTTCTCTCTCTCTCTCTCTCTCTCTCTGTCTCTCTCTGTCTCTCTCTCTCTCTCTCCCCCTCCCTTCCTCCCTCCCTCCCTCTCCATCCTTTTCAGGTTATCTTTCCTTATATTGTTATGTTCTCTTCGTTGTTATTGTTGTATTCAAACTTCTTTAGTGTCGACTTACATGCGTTTGCCCACCATGTTGAAGTAATATCCTAGGCATCACCCTCTTTTTTGTTGTTGTTTTGGTGGCCGCAGTGATTTTTAAAAGTAGCCCAAAAACACCCCGCCACCCTTGAATTTTCACCCACGACTGGATTTTCAAACAAGCCCAATTTGGCGTGAAAGCCGTGAACCTGGCAACTCTGCCTCTTACTATAAACAAGCATCTTGGCAGGAGCAGAGTTATAAAAATGATGGACAATTTCTATGTATTACACCACATTTGAGCATTTTTAGCATATAGTCAGTAATGCTCCTGTTTTTAACAAAGTGTTATACACAATGCAGTTTTAAATAGTGTAATGAACAATTACCTAAATATTTTCAACCCCTAATCAGGAATTATGGCTTCTGTTCTTTTGTGACAGAGGAGCATTTTGATGAGGATACAATATGTTTAAATCTATATAAAGAATCGCTCAATGTCAGTTAGGAGTTTCTTGAATTGAATTTTAACATGAACTACTGCTGTTGATTGTTTAGTAGACTAGCAGTTGTTATTACATAAATAATGTTAAGTCCCATTAATGGATTCAAAGCTATTCAAAAACATATTACACACTTATCCACCCAGAATAGGAATTATAATGAAACAGCTTATTTACATAAAGATAATTAGTGTCCGTTTGGTGGAGAGCCACTGATAGTGTTTTCCATTCCCCTTGATCTTCTCCCACTGCAGATATCGAACCATACCGAAGATTCATCCCACAAGCTGAATAAAATAATAATGTTAAAATGTTAATAAATATGATAATCAAATTTACTATATTATTAGCATTATTAGCATATTATTAGCATTCACTGTACTGAAAGGTGAATTATGCAGAAAAAAAATAATAGGAGGCAGGAGACTACAAATAAATGCTAAAAAATCAGAATATGGTCATGAAGCCTTAGAGCAAAAATAATTTTTTTGAATATAAAGTACTGCACTGTTGTAACAAAAAAAAAATATTGTCTCAAGCTAGCCTTCTCAACCTACCCACTGTCAGGAGCCATTACAGACTTTCTTAACATCTCACTGTCTCAACCAACCTTGGCATGGCTTACTGCAAATACAAAATTCTGGAAGTAATGATGTGGGGCAACCGTGACCTGGTGGTTACGGATCTGGTCTTATCACCCGAAGGTTGCCAGTTCAATCCATGGACAGGTCAAGACTGAAGTGCCGTTGAGCAAAACACCTAACATCCAACTGTAAGTCGCTCTAGATAAGAGCATCTGCTAAATGGCTCAAATGTAAATTCTCTTTCTCCAATTCACCTACTGGTCTATTGTCTATTTTACTTCTGTGCTGTCTGTTATTATCTAATGAGGGCTTGTACGTAGTACCATACCATGGAGAAACCACCTCAGGTTCTTACGTATTTCAGTTCACATAGGGCTTGTTACTTAGCTGACCAGTTGAATAATGTGTTGCTGAATGCACAGGAATGCAAAAGTGTGTGAAGGAGTTAAACCTGATTTAGTAACCACATGATTCATTACATACTATAACTCTCAGAGCGGCTATTCTTATACATAGGAGAAGGTACATGTTGACTTATCCTCCAGGACTGGTAGAGCTGTCATAGAGCAGAGACTATTAGGAATAGGTTATAATTTTAAGTAAGTGCACAGTAAATTCCTTACAGCTGTCATTCCATCCATTGATGGCCACAGGGCATGAATCCGTGATGAAGGGGTATGTGAAGAGGTTGATTCCACACACCACTGTTATGTACATAGCAACAGCATACTTCACAATGCCATCACTAGTCACCAGTATATCAGTAGAAACAGGCTTCACAGCTGTGTAGACTCTACAGGCAAGAAGTTAGAAATCAGAGTTAATGTACTATGTAAATGAAAATCAGAACTCCAGGCTGATATTTTGAATGAAAGTGTACACGTTAAGGTCTACAATTATAATACTGATAGTATGAGCTAAAAAGACCAGACAGAAGAAAGATGAAGGCATTGTAGGAGCCAACTCACGCATTGTTGACAGTCAAATTAGGGGTCCAGATTTTATCAGCTGGCAGCATAAGTTCACTAAAGTTGTACTGTGGACCTGTCCATGCAAGATCTGGATCTTGCCATGCCTGTCAAGGCAGTAATACAGCATGTCCTGTAAATATCCAACTTGTACTGCACTGATTTCAATGTACATAATCTGGTAAGAAGCTTACCATTTGGATTTTTAACATACTTGTGAAACGCAAAGTCTCTGTATCCTAGCAAAGACAAGAAAACAATATTTTTAGGTCTGTCAAGCTAGTATTTTTTTTTTTACAAATAATATGCACAACTTTCTTCTTACCACAGTCAGCCAAGATATGAGTTTTGCACAGTTAATATGATGCTAATATAGCTAAGACATAATGGCAGCATTGCCTGAAATCATCCCACACTTGCTTCAAACCACACATTGGTAGGCATCTTGAAGACTTATTCTTATTTATATTTATATCTTATTTTTTTAAATTAAGAGTGTCAAAACACACAAAAATAAGACTACTCCAGATTACCCAACAACGTAGATGCTATAGTGTGCAATTAATTTTAGACGTTTGTATTGTGCTAACTGTTGAGTATAATCTATCATCAAAATATAAAGAAACAAACTTCAGACCTGAACTATGTTTTGGCTGATTGTGTAAAGACAACTTTAGAAGAACTTAAAATGAAAATGCTTACAACAGACAGAGTCTGGAACTGGATGGACGTGAGATTCACATTGATATCGCAGTCTGAATTCTGTGGAGGACTGTAAAGTTTCTTTGCAATGATCTCATTAGCTAGACATCGACGCGAAGGACAAGCGTTTGTGCAGCCCACCAGCACTATGTATTGGGAATATAATTCATATGAATATAACATTATGTCTCAGTCACAGTCTCATCCATTTACAGATTATGATGGAATAGCAACAATGACAAATAAGTGTAAAGTAACCGTTTAAAAATGTTCATTTTAATCAGCCATTTACCTGAGAGGATAAAAAAGACCAAGATAGATTTCAGGATCTCGTTCAACACCATAATCTTAACTAGAAACAAAACGTTTTTACCGTTAAAGTTAATTTCAGAGATACAAACTTTTTTACTAGAGTAACATTTATAAACTTACCTTTAATTGAAACCCAAGTCAAAAGGAAGATGTTGGTCAAGCTTAGGTCTCTTTGCTGTGCTGTAGATGTTCTGCACTTTCTCCAGAGCACAAATATCAAATGGCATTTTAAAAGACACCACAGCTGGCTCCAGGTGATTGTGCCTGATTAATGACGTAAGAAAAATAAACAGTTAATGTACCTATGAGCAAGCATAAGCGTGATTATGTGACCTCTCAGAACATTTTGTTTGTTTTAATGGTTCAAAAGTGTATGCGCAATTATACCCAATTATCTCTAATCCATTCACCTGCCTTTGTAAGAATAGAATATGATCTGCAGGACAGCTTGTATGAGATCCATTTACTCTGTGTTTTGGATCATCTGTGGTACTGATCTTGGTGTTAATGGAAGGGAACAATACAACAGTTATGAAGCAAGTTATTAGACCTGGTTGGTGACTCAGGTAAGTTTGCTCAGTTTGTTGATTCAGTTGGTGTTGATTTCAGCTGATAATGACATTGATATATCAGTTTATTTAACCCCTTAAATGCCAACAAGTCCACAATTCCAATTCCTTACTCTTGGAACTCAAAACGCCATCAGTCAGTTTACATTATTTTCAATGTAATTAATGAAAAACAAGTCTTAGGAGTTGAAGGAGAAAGGGATGTAATTAGCCTACATAAGTGTACATAAGTGTAGCCTACGTAAGTGTAGTTGCAATTTTATTTTGAAATATTTACAAATTAGGAGTACTTTCAAATACTGTGCAGTGAATCGCATGCTGTAAAACCACATCTTTGTTACTGTGAGTTTCTGGAGAGGATAATATTAGGTTGTTGAAGTAAATGTGGTAGGACTGTCTTGAACATGTCAAAGTTGAAAATTTAATAGAGGGAAATATTTTTTTCAGAATTCTTCTTTTTCAAACATATGAGACACATAGAAACAGTATTAGTGAAATATAGAGATTGGTGGGTTAATTCATTACTTGTATTAAAGTGTTTTACAAGATGTTGATGTTAATTTCGTTTGAAAACTGTACTAGGATATGGTTCATATGCTCAATAGCAGTTGGGCCGTAACTCAACTGTTTATGTATCTGCATTGGCTCTTGACCCTTATGCTATTCTAGTTTACCACCTCTAATCAACTGACATTAGCAAAAGACACTTCTAAATGCTGTAAATCTGAATACCAAATGGCACCTTCAGAAGAGTCCATGTCTCAGACAGTCGGCTGTTTAGGAAGCACAGGGAGGATCATCGGCAATGATAAAGAACTGACACTGTGTCTGAAATCGCATACTTACACTGTAGGTACTGCATTCGAACTAGTACACACTGCTCGACCAATCAAACAATAGCTTTGTCAGCACATGAGTGTGTAGTATACACGCTACCTCAGATGCGCTACATCCTTTGACCTATGACATAACACCACCACTGTAAACATTCATTAATTGAAAGCCTTGTTTACATACGCAATACATTTTCATTATAATATTTTTAATTCTGTAGCTTACTTACACATGTAAACAGACAAACCTCCACTTTCCACTATTTTTCTTCTCAGCTTTGAACACCTCCACAGCTCCTGTTGAATCATGGGATAGCACAGTGTGCTACTGATGTGTACTGCAAGAAGTGTCCAAATAGGTAATCCAGGTACTTTTCACATACTGTTTGCTCAGTACTGAATATTTGGACACAATAGTCATCTTAAAAATATACTTCTACAAGGGTTCTTTATTAAAGAAAATGACTCTATACTACCATGAACACTCAAATAACCCTTTGTGAGAATAAAGGGTTCTTTCCATGATAAAAGGGTTTTAAGATTGATGAGGAATGTGTTGTAGATTGTTCTATACAGAACCTTTTTGAAAATGGTTCTATATAGCCCACAAAATGGTTCTACTGTAATTATGATGTGATTATTAAAATCATTAATATGATTTCATAATGATCAAGGAACCCTTTTATAGTGAGGAAAATAAGTATTTGAACACCCTGCGAATTTGCAAGTTCTCCCACTTAGAAATCATGGAGGGGTCTGAAATTTTCATCTTAGGTGCATGTCCACTGTGAGAGACATAATCTAAAAGAAAAAATCCGGAAATCACAATGTATGATTTTTAATCATTTATTTGTGTGTTACTGCTGCAAATAAGTATTTGAACACATGTGAAAATCTGTGTTAATATTTGGTACAGTAGCCTTTACAGAGGTCAAATGCTCTGTAGCTGAGAAACAGAGTTTCAGCTCCCTCCAAAAATTTTCTATAGGGTTTAGGTCTGGAGACTGGCTAGGCCACTCCAGAACATTGATATTCTTCTTACGGAGCCACTCCTTGCTTATCCTGGCTGTGTGCTTTGGGTCATTGTCATGTTGGAAGACCCAGCCACGACCCATCTTCAGTGCTCTAACTGAGAGAAGGAGGTTGTTCCCCAAAATTTCGCAATACATGGTCATTCTCTCCTTAATACAGTGCAGTCGTCCTGTCCCATGTGCAGAAAAACACCCCAAAACATGATGCTTCACCCCCATGCTTCACAGTAGGGATGGTGTTTAGGGATGGTACTCATCATTCTTCGTCCTCCAAACACGGCGAGTGGAATTAAGACCAAAAAGTTCTATTTTGGTCTCATCTGACCACAGCACTTTCTCCCATGACTCCTCTGGATCATCCAAATGGTCATGGGCAAACTTAAGATGGGCCTGGACGTGTGCTGATTTAAGCAGGGGAACCTTCCTTGCCATGCATGACTTTAAACTAGTATTCCCAAACCGTTGAAAATTTTTGTCATAATATTAGGGTGTCTTCAGGGTCTCTCCCTCTCCTAATCCCCCGCTCTGGATTGTGACACATTCACACCTTGCTGCGCTGCTTGTTGTTATGCAAAATAAGCGCGTCTTCCCCCAGCCTCTCACACAGACACAGAACTGCCTCTCACAGTCAAGAGTTTTACTCTTTCCACAATGTTTGAAGGAAAAAAATATTTATATATAATTATAGAGCAGGAATCATGCTACACACACACACACACACACATTCGAGCCGAGCCGAGCGGCCGGCCGGCCGAACACACGTGAGCTTCTGTGAAAGCTGATACACGCTGAAGCTCAGTTGTA
>BRDA01027813.1:0-12027 GCA_036984385.1 Crenuchus spilurus | reverse complement strand
CCTCTGTCCCCAGACATCTGTTGAGTGTTGTAAGAAGAAGGGGGGATGCCATACAGTGGTAAAAATGGCCTTGTCCCAACTTTTTTGGGATTTGTTGACGACGTGAAATTTTGAATCAACATATTTTTCACTTAAAATGTTACATTTACTCAGATTAAACTTTTGATCTGTCATCTATGTTCTATTACGAATAAAATATTGACATTTGCCATCTACACATCATTGCATTCAGTTTTTATTCACAATTTGTTTAGTGTCCCAACTTTTTTGGAATCCGGGTTGTAGCTCTAAGTGATCTCAGTGAACTTTTCAGATGTGTATATTGATATTAATTAATTAATTAGCAGTCATATATGTTATATTTATTTTATGGAAAGTGATGTTTGTTTTAATGTTGATACTGTTTGAATAGTAATTTACTTAAAATCCAAATGAAATATATTAATAATCTGATATTCTGGATTTCAGATTTTTATGAACTAAAAGCCATACTGATCAGCATTAAAACAAACAAGCTTGAAATATATCACTTTAATGAAAATAAAATGACAGCATACCTTTTTGACTTAAATTATGAACAAAAATGAACTTTGTTTCAATATTCTAATTTTTATGTGTCTCTGCATACTTACAGACTGTGGCATACAGTCTTCAAGAGAAGCTTTTTTTCTAAATGAGGAATTTTTATAGTCTGAGGTACTTGTATATAATGCAACAATTTTGTACCAAAATGTTTTCATCTTAGAACAATACATCCAAGCAATGAAGCTTTCATCATATAAAAACCGTGTTATCTACATATTTTACATTTAAATTTTTCAGCATCATGTGAACACCATCATGATGAATGGACCAATAGAACTACTTAAAGTAAGCAATGTTAAAAAAAACTACTTAATGGAAGTACTTAACTTACTTTAAAAGCAGTGGTGGCTGGCCAGTAGAGGGCACCAGTTGGCCACCCACTATGGTTTTATATTTTCATTTTTAAAATAAACATATTTAATATAATCAATGCCTATGTATTTTAAGTATGTATGTGCTAAACCTACACAATAACATGTATTATGTAAAAAAATTGGGGAAATTAGCTTCCTGGTTCATTCTCTCTCTCTCTTGTGAAACAAATATCATCAAGTCAGTGAAGTAGCAGCCAATCACTGACCTGACACAAGATACACGCATAGCAACAGAAATTTAGCCAATCAGCATCCTCGAATCTGTTATCTAAAGGAGCTTCAATTATCAGCTCAGCGGAGTCAGTCAGTGGTTTTAGGAGCTTTTAGTCCTGCACAGCATTGAAGGGACTTTATGTAGGTTCATCTTACAAATCAGATTTGTGCCACAAGAGGGAGCCATTCAGCAGAACAGAAACTGAGTGTTCAGTTCTATTTGTTTGGGACTGAAACATCAGTAAAGCAAAAATCAACACATTTTTGTAACGGAATATGACATAATCTTCAATTAGCAGCTCAGAAATGAATAATTTGAGTGGAAAGAAGCGTTCTTCACCATTCATATGAGCCTGTTGTGTGCATCTTATAAAAATAAGAACGTCATGAAGCTCTGAATGTAAGGAATAGATGCTGGAAAAGTTATCCATATCCATCAAAATGTTATTTATATGAACTTGAGGGTAGTGCCTTATTGCTACCTCTGGTTTTATTTTGAATTTAAATAAGATCAGCAGGGAAACTTTGCATCAAAGCCTTTCTCCTCATCTTTCCAACAGGTGCCAATAATTCTGGAGAGCTCTAGTTCCTACCCACCTCTCGCTCCTGGCCATGTATTGCACTGTTTGTGTGTAGAAGCTATTATTTTCCTTCCTCTATTGCGTAGTGCACTATATAGGGAGTGGAGAGGCAATTGGGATTGAGCCCACATATCTGAATGAATATTATAATATGCAGAATGAAACGGGAATGCATTGAGATTTGCTGCATTTAGATTAGTTGCATTTACGTTAAAGGCCGAATATGGCTTTTGCTGCACCGCCTTCAGCCCCGAGATTTGGAGTGGTTAAACTGTCGTGTGCTCGCTGGTGATTACCAGCACATTTAGCTTTTATGCCTGCTACTATTTCCCGCCTTGATCCTAAGTGACTAAAGCACTAGATATCCCCCACCACCACCAACTACCCCTGCAGCCCCTTCCATCCCACTCTCGTCCTGCTAGGAAGACTGTAATCAGCAGCTCCAGAGCCTGAGGAGCACTCTCCATATGAATGTGTAGAGCCTAATGGAAAGGGCGGCACCTAAAGTGACCCGAGTGTGTCACGGATCAGCTTGGTATCCAGCTATTGCAGCCATGAAATGGACCAAACTGGACAGACACAAGACTTGAGTTGAGATTTTAGTAGTGTAACTGGATTAACAATAATTATATAACTGTGACTCTAATAAAAACTTTTAGACCTAGACTTTAAGCTTGGTACTAGATTAAAGTGGCTTTTGCAATAATAAATTAATGTGTATTATTGCTATTTAGGTATAAATATTAGTTTTTCACATAAGTGATGGGAACCAGGTGTATTTTCAATATGTTACCACATAAATTATAACATCTATGTACAGTATATGAATTTAAAGCAATAAACCTAAAAAAAATACTGCAGATTTAGCACAAATCTCTTACCCATAGAGGGCTCTGTTTCATGTGTTAAATAAGTTAAGCTTTAAACGCTAAGGAATAAACATTTACTTCAAATAAATTATCTGTCAAGACCCCAAGTGGCTCAGTTGTGATCTTACTATGATCAGAGGAATGCGAGTTTGAATCCCTGTCAGGCTGCTTGCCATCAGCAGCCAGGGCCTGAGAGAGCAAAATAGTCTGTACTGTCTCTGGGTGGGTAGATGGCGCTCTCTCCCCATCACTATATCTGCTGGCTCAGGTGTCTGTTAGCTGATGTATCAGAACTGGGGATGCTGTGATTTCCTCAGAGTGTGACAGGCTGCCCAGCAACGATGTATCGACAGCAGTTTGTAAAGAGGAGGTGTCTGACTTCACAAACATCAGAAGAGGTCTTCACCCTCCTAAAGTCCAGAACATTACAAGTGATTGAGAGAATCCTAATGGATGGGTGGGTTGATTGGCGACTAATACATTGGAGAGAAAATTGTGTCATATCTTTATTTGTAAAATGACTTCAGTAAACATTCACTATTTATGGGCTCTATGCACAAATGGTCTGTGATGTTATCCCCGCAGTCCAGCTTCTGATTTGTGAGTGAACGTGTAGTTAGGTTTAGTTTTATGTTTTCAAAAGAATGAGGTGGATCAGAACACTGTGTTCACTACGAGTTTTCATTCGTTAAGGTCAGAAAAAGTATATTTGATCAGAAAAAATAGGTAAAATAAATAGTAAAGAACGATAACTTCCAAAACACCAAACACACAAACGTCTTGAGTCAATTTCACTACCAAACACTTTGTAAAACAGAAACACAGAGACGACTAAAAACGTTCTAACCTTGTTTCAGTGGAACCAGTGAAGTACAGCCCCAGACCAGGTGTGTGTGAGTGGGGAGAGAGACCTGTGTTATGGAGGAACATGCCATTGAACCTGGTTTTGATAGAGCTTTTTATGACTATTGTTCAGTTCCTGAAGCTGCAGGTCTGGATTTGGTGCAGATTAAGAATGAGGAGCTTTTAAAAGAGATAGAAGACCTATGACAACGTGAGAGCAGACTGAACCATAAAACAGTTTTGGCCTTCAGAGAAGGGTCTGATGAGGACACTGGGATGTTCACAACATCAGATACTACTGCATCTAATAAACAATATTTCCATCCAAATGGTTTATATACAACTTATCCATATTCAAGACAACCACTTGTACGACTGAAACACACACACAGTCACTGCTGGTGCTTTGGTGACTTGCACTGTGATTGTACTGTCATATCAGAACAGCCTCTTAAATTAAAAGTGTTGAATTTGTAGGAAAAATATATTTTATCTTATAAAGTCTTATTTTAGTCTTATCAACTTGTTGACCTTATTATAACAACCCGGAAGAAGCAATTCTGATATTTGAGAAACTGAGCACTTTTTGAGCAGTTTTTTGTCCTGCTGAAAGGCGCCCTCTTATGGCACAAATCTGAATTGCAAGATACATAATGTCCCTTTAGTGCTGTGCAGCCTAAAATAAGTGACTGGTGTCTAAGCGTCTATGTTTCAGCAGTACATTGTAAGCATGTATTATTGCATTAAAAATCATAAATATTTTTTTGCAAATATAAAGGGCTCTTTTACAAAATAAAATCAATATTTTACATTTAGTTGCTGTATAAAAACAGTAATATTGGGGACACAGATTAATGTAGACTAAAAATCCTAAAACCACAGTGGAGATTGAGAGCATAAGAGATGTTTATTCTCTTTATTGAAATTTAAAAAAAAATATCTGTGGTAAAACTGGGTTTATTTTATACTTTGACAAATTCTCAACTCTGCTATTTTCTGACAAATGTAATGATGCTAATCAACAGCACCCTCTATAGGCGACACATTGTGATGGCTAACAGATTTCAGCACAACACCATGTTGCAGAGCCTTAATGAGGCTTGCAATGCCTGAACCATGGGGTTTATGTATTGTCAGTGAGATTTATAGGCAGGTTCTTATGGTATAAACACCTCTAACATGCAACCACTGTGAAGGCATCTGCACCTGTTTCTAAACAGGAGCTCAGTTTAATTCTGTCTGAGTATATTTATACAGCACATTTTACAATAAACATATTCCCAAAGCAGCTTTCCAGGAATCCAGTCCCTAATGAACAACTATATGGATCAATGCACATATGATGGATCAATAGAATGTATTGTATAGTCAATGAGCCGATATGAACTGATGCATTGTTACAGCCTTAAAGGCCAGTATGTAACATTATAACTCTGTACAATCTCACATACACTTTAAATGTATGTATAATTAAATAATTGAGATGTAAACCAAGACTTTGAGGTGAGGTGCTCTATTCTAGAGAAAAATACAGAGCAAATTTTTCAAATTTGTGGTGATGGGAACCAGACGTCTGAAGAGTACAAGCTCTAAAAGCTACCTCATTCAAATATTGCATGAAATAGTTGCAAATATGTTGTTTTAATGTACTTTTACTGTAGTAAGTCATGTACTGTATTTGTCTCAGACTTCACCATTATTCTCATTTCCACATTTAAAAAATCTCTGTTTGACCTTTTTTCTTTTAATGTTCAAAGCACAGCAGCCAATGAAAGCAAATCAAAACTAAATCATTGCACCTGTCTTTGATATTGGACTGGGAAACTGCTCCCCAGGTGGCATGAATAGGTCTGCCCACCGCTTCAGGCACATGTTCACAGATTAGTGTGTTCACTAGTGTGTGTGTTTCACTGCACGGATTGGTTAAATGTGCAAATCACATTAGCAAAAAGTTTAATCTAATGTAATCTAATATAAATGGTCAGATACAGAACATAAATTGATTGCAGATATATTTTATAATGTACAAGGTAATATTATAAAGCTAAGTGTATCATATTTGATACACAGTTGAGTTTCTAAGCCCTCTTTATCATCAGTGTGACAATTAAACAAATGAGAACAACTTGGTGTATAAAATCAGATACAGTACATGTTTTTGCCCCCTGGTGGATTATCTATGAACTGCATGCACCAGAGAGGGGCACATGGGAACCACAGAAGAAGGGGGAAAAGGCAAATAAAAAAAAGATAGATGTGTGTTTTCTAATTTTGAGTAAAAATTAAGTAAAACTCATTGTATAAGGGATTTAAAGAAGTTAAAACTAGTTTTACATACGGATTAACAGATGTGTGTTTGGACTCTATCATGGTATCACAGTACTACAATGGTTACAGTACAGTAATGTTTTGTTGGGGCAGCCGTGGCCTAAAGGTTAGAGAAGCAATCTTGGGCCTGTTCACCTGTTCAAGCACTGAAACCAGCAAAAGAAAACTATTCATGACTGAAGTGCTCTTAAGTAAGGCACCTAAGCCTCAACTGCTCACCGGGCGCTGCAACAGGTGGCTGCCCACTGCTCTGGGTGTGTGTGTGCTCACTACCCCCTAGTGTGTGTGTGCTGTGCTCACTAGCATGTGTTTGCTAGTTCATCTTCTTCCCTTAATACAACTAGTTTTACCACAGTAAATACTATTAGTAGTATTACTTTAGTAAACTAGTTGTATTACTGTTATATCAGCATTGTAGTACCATTATGGTGTTACCATACTTCACTACATTGCAATATTTATTATATTGCTTTACTATTTTGTAACTAAATTCTGCAGACATCAGAAAAGCTCAATGAATTCCCATTGACTAGTTCTCAACGTCCATTTTCACATAGAGCGTGACAGCTAGCCACGAGTGGTCAAATGCTTCCAATTCTCTCACTATCCAGTGTCACTCTAGCTGGTAGTTAATAGGCACGGAGGAAGAAAGGCTGTTACGCACCAAATAATACATGATAACCTTCGTGAAGAAGTATCATTTGTAGTACAAACGCACGGAGTGGACAGGAAGTGTGCTAATCTGAAACCTGATGCGAGAGGAAGGAAGGGCTCAGGAAGCAGCCTTCAGAGCTTTCACCAATCATATTCATCACAGGGCTCAGGCCCAGACTCATTAAGCTGCAGCGCTGCACTTAACTAAACATCTTTTCCATAAAATAAATGCTTCCAGGTTACCCTCAGCACAGGTCGCACTCGCATCTGATCTCAATTAGCCCTCTGACTGAGGCTGGAGCATGAGCGACAGAGAAGATGCTGGTTTACACCAATCTGGCTGTTTTTGCAAGGGTCACTTTTGGTGGGAAATTCTTTTGTACGGTTTATATTTGACACTAAGCTGCAGTTACTAATGTTGAAATGCAATCAAACACTGATACACTAATTAACACCATATATGGGTCTCATAGTCTCAAGTCAAGTCCTCCAGGACTACGCTGCAGCATAACGTACTATACAATACATAAGACAACATGAAGTACTGAGCTCCCGAGCATTGAGCTGGTACAGTACTTTTGGGATGAGTTGGGGATGAGGTGGTGATTATCCTCACCTCAGTAATGCTCTTGTGACTGAATGCAATCAGATCCTCACAACAATGCCTTCCTTGGACAGTAGAGACAGTTACATCAACAAAAGCTATTTATTTATTTATGTATTTATTTATTTGAATGAGCAGGTGTCCCAACACCTTTCTCCATATAGTTTATACTGAATCAGATATGCACCCAAAAGTGTTTGCTGAAAAGTGCACAGATTTATTTTTTACTTTATAATCCCTTATTGCAGTGGGGAAATCTGACCTCAACATTTTACCCATCTGTGCAGTGAAACACACACACTAGCTGTGGACAGCCCTATCCATGGCACCTGGGCAGCAGTTGGGAGTTAGGTGTCTTGCTCAAGAGCACTTCAGTCATGACCTGACCGAGGATCAAACCCTAACCACCAGACCACATGCTATGCTTAGCTAAAACATTGCTTGCAGTCACACTGAAGCTTTAATTTTCTTCCTGTCTTTGTCAGAAACTACAAGCGAGTCTATTTGATATTATTTACAATCTTAAAATGGCAAATGTGTGATGACACGGGTATGCAGTTAGCCCCCTATTAAAATATTAAAAAGTCAGTCCAGCTTACAATATTAAAGTGACTTATTAACTCTTTTAATGAGTTTGCGGTTCACATCTCGAAACTTTTTACATTTATTCAAAAGTTCTCCAAAATCAACATCTTTAGTTCTGCATTTGTGAACATTATCAGATACATTTTGTATCAACTTTACTGCTATCTGTGACTTTTACCTTCAAATAGCACCAGTAGACATCCACCACCTCAGGCTCCCAATTATATACGCTGTGGCATCAGCGGGGTTTGAACTCATGATCTCCTGATCAGGGGACAAACACTTAGACATCTGCACCATCACTGCCACCAAAACAGCAGCACTGTTAAACAAAGTACATCAAACCTGCTGTCATAATATTAACAGAGATGTAGACATGTTCAGTAGCCTATATGTGGGGCAGCTCTCTGTTAGTTCACCCTGCGATCAAATCCCAAAACAGGGAGTCCAAGAGGAGGAAATGATGTCACTGTGTGATGAAAAGAGTCCTAAACTGTATCCAAAATTGCCTACGTAAACAAAAGCAGTAGGTGAGAATAACTTGTGTCCAAATACACAGTAGTCATCAAACAGTATGTTTAAATGCCTGGATTACCTACTCAATTTGGAGATATTTTGAAGCATACTACAAAACATTGTGCTATATCCCATGATTCAACAGGAGTTGTGGAGGTGTTTGAAGCTGAGGGGATTTCAAAATGCAGGGAGACCGCCACAAATAGCTACAATCAGAAAAATACAAATGAAAGATATTATAATTATGTACAACACCAAGCAACGTTCCCAGTATCTTTGTGGAGAACATCAGGCTAATTTGGTTTGTTTTAAAGTGTTAACTTGTGAGTTTTTAAGGCTAACAGTGAAAGCTGAGGTAAGTTCATATTAGCTAGCTAGTTAGTCAAGCTAGCTAACTGTTGTATACCTATAATCAAGATATTTATTATCCTAGTTTCCTGACAACACAAATTCTGAGTACATCACCATTTACATTTAGAAGACTTACAAAATTGCTTTGCTATTTGCTAGCTAGTTTGCTAGCATCCAGAAAATAATTCAAGCTTAGCTGCTGCAATAGGTCTGTTTTTATGAATAGGAATAGATTGACAGTGGTGATAGGGGGGCACGGTGGCTTAGTGGTTAGCACGTTCGCCTCTCAGCGCTGGGGTCTTGGGTTCGATTCCCCATCTGAGCGGAGTTTCCATGTTCTCCCCGTGTCTGCGTGGGTTTCCTCCGGGGTCTCCGGTTTCCTCCCACAGTCCAAAAACATGGAGGTCAGGTGAATTGGGTACTCTAAAGATTGTCCGTAGGTGTGTGTGTATGTGTCACCCAGCGATGGACTGGCGCCCTGTCCTGGGCTTAGTTGAATAGTGTAATGCCCTGCCCTGCACCCAGTGAGGGGGTGGGGGACTAACCGCGACCCTAATAAGGATTAAGCGGGTGTGATAATGAATGAATGAATGAATGACAGTGGTGATGTGATTAGTCAAAGGACATTGATATTTTTTGACTAAGTGTTAGGAGAACTTTTGACTAAAGAATTAAGAGTTGGGTGAAGCTGAAGTTGAATTAACTCAGAAAAGAAGTGCAGTAAGTTGCCTCAAAGTTTTAAGCTTTGCTGACTTTTTATGTTTTTTATGGAATTGCTAATTGCTAAAGTATTAGCTTCCATTCACTACACTGACCTGGCAGATACAGTGTAAAAACTAACAAAGCAAACTTCAGATGCCAAATTTGTCTCAACTTGTTGACTGTGTTTAGGTAAAATTGTGCAAAATGATTGCTTTAAAGTAGAGATTTGTGTAGAGTGAGCTGGTCCGTAGTCCAAACAGGAAGCAAGTCACACAGGGCCCTCAACCAAGTGGCAAATAAGGATGTTTGGCAGCAAAGTTTAGTGTAGAGGAACCTAGGCTAGATATGCTCACTGAGCATCATGTTAAGCAGTTGGCAGTGGGGGTGGGTCCCATTGAATAATTGTTTCCTGATGTGTTCTTTCCCTTGGAATATTAATTACATGCTGATTGAAATCTTTTTAGGGTCCTGGGGTTGAAACTGTGAGAGGACGTGAGGCCTGGTGTATTGTAGAGTGTCTCATTTGATGATGGGTTTAACTGTCATTATGGAGAAGATCTGACGTTCGGTTTGAAGCTTGAGGAGGCTTTTTTTTAAACACAGGGAGTAGCTATTACCAGAAAGTTTCACGTGGCTGGAGGTTTTGGCAACGTTTCCCAGATTAATAAGACTTTCGGCATGTAATTTTTCTCACAGGTCACCGAACGGGAACAAGAGGAGAGAGGAAAAAAAGAACAAAACAAGCAGAGAGCTGCAGAGCATATGTTTTTTGTTCACCCGGAGGCCTCGAAGACACATTCTGTTTGGAAAGGATGCCAAAACAGAACAGAGGAGAGAGTTCCTCTTATTTGTTTGTCTCCATCTCATGCAAACCCTCTCCATTTCTCTTCGAGCACTTACATGTTATTTATCTCCACTTACAATAGCTTACAATGGTTGTTGGTAACATGGCGGGGCTCTACTGCTGCATTGGAGGGCCAGAGTTTAGGAAAGTTTGGGTGATTTCCATGTTACAACACATGCATTTACTGTGGTTATTAAAACAGTGATCAAATTTACTGAACCTTGACTTGAGACATGTTTACTGTCTTCAGTGTAACGATATCAACAAATACACTATATGGAGAAAAGTATTGGGCTGCTCATTTAACGTTCCTCCAAACTCATTGGTTCTAGAGTTTATCCTGCTTTTGTTGGACACAGGGGGCTTTCAGACCATTGCTGTGAGGTTTTGACTACATTCAGCAACAATGTGTTATTGAGTGTTATTGAGGTCAAAATGTTGATGATCACCACCTCATCCTTAACTCATCCCAAAAGTACTGGATGTGGACACAGACGCTCAATGCTGGGGGGCTTTATACTGCTATAGTCCAAGCCTGGCATTAGACATAGTGCCAAAATATTAATGTTTATCTGCTCCAGACAGTCCATAAACATTTGTACATATGATGTATGCTGGACTATGGACCTCCACAAAGCAGTTAGACCAAGCTTAAGCCCTTCTTTGACTGTCCAATAGGAATGCCTTGCTGCTCTTTTCCCATTGGACAAGTTTGACTGTGGGCTTAAGTTACCGGGCTAAACTGAGAAATCCTGTTTTGTGAAATGCCACCCCAGGCTTAACATCTTCACTGAGAGTTGTACTGACAACTCCAAAAGTCACTCCTCATCCTCAAAATGTGGACTCTACTCCACCAAGTGGTCATTCATGGTACAACGTACATCACTGGGATCTTTCCTGCCTGCAAATGTGAAAACATCTTTATTTGCCATGTGTCCAACCTGGCATACCTTTACGTCTGTATATTTTGCATTTGTCTGGTCGCTTGATTTGTGCCATGATTCTTCCAGACATGAAAGCTTAAAGTTCTGGCAGATACTCAGGAACCTCAAAGCTATGTTACCTCTTTGGGAAATCTCAGGTTGCAGAATGAATCCCTGAAAAATCATAATGGCCAGAACTCTTAGGATCTCATTCCAAACAAGAGCAGTCATGCTTTTACCATCTCCAACATCATTTCCTCAAATGTGCTGCACATAATATTACAGATGATATAAAAAACCTCTGACTTATACTGAGGATGAGCTTTACCTTTATGTTGATAGTGAAATCTGAAACTAGATTAAGTGTCACTAAGACTGGTGAATGAATAGGTTAAGAGCAGTGGGGCTTTGATATATAAAAAAGATTTATCTAATATATAGAAAGGATGCTACTAATACATCTCCAAAAATAGATTAGATTAGATTCAACTTTTTGCCAGTGTGATTACACACAATGGAATTTGACCTATGCATTTAACCCATCTGTGCAGTGAAACACAAACACCAAAGGAGTGGGCAGCTATATCCATCATGCCTAGGGAGCAGTTGGGGGCTAGGTGTCTTCAGTCATGACCTACCCAATGATTGAATCGACAACCTTCTAGTCACAAGACCGGATCCCTAAACACCATACCACGACGGTATAAAAAGTTAATGGTCTTACATTTACATTTAAGGCTTTTAGCAGATGCTCTTATCCAGAGCAACTTACAAAAGTGTGTTGTTTACTCAGGAAAGATCCATAGATAGTACAGGATAGAATGCAAACAATACTTCAAGCTTAATGCTGCCAAATACAAAGATCCATTTGGATGCTTAGATACACAATACTCAACAAACACTGCCTGAATGATAAATCAGTACAGACATGAGTACAATCATAAGCCTTTAATACAAACTGGATTCCAAAAAAGTTGGGACACTAAACAAATTCTGAATAAAAACTGAATGCAATGATGTGGAGATGCCAACATCTAATATTTTATTCAGAATAG
>BRDA01027812.1:0-13495 GCA_036984385.1 Crenuchus spilurus | reverse complement strand
TGAAGATCTCATGGATGAAGATGATGACCACTGAGCAAGTCTATGAGATGGGTAGAACTCAAAAGGAGTTACTGATGCACGTTAAATCCCGCAAGGCAAGTTAAGTTAAGTCATAACACTTCCTTCAATGCTCTCATGTGCATGCCTCATCACATGACAGAAGTAACGTAACTTGCGGAATTTAACGTGCATCAGGAACTCCTTTTGAGTTCTACCCATCTCATAGACTTGCTCAGTGGTCATCATCTTCATCCATGAGACCTTCAGCAACTTCCTGCTGCACTTGTTCTCAAAAGCCTGAATACGTCTTTCTTCCATCGCGAAGCGATGACGGCGAGTGACATGACATGACAGAATTCATATTATGGGTCATAATTAAGGTCATTAATGATTTTTACAACTGCAAATGAAGTGTGACTCATATTTTTATTCATCTTTGCTTTTATATCGAAGCATACAGACATAGAGAACAACATTTTGACATAGGCAATAATGGGTTAAAACTCAATAAGAGAGTGTTGTCAGTCACTTGAAAGGGAAACTTTGTGAACAAGCTTAATTTGGCTTGTCAAAGCTGACTAATGATATAAAGTCAAAACCTCTGTAAATAGCTGTTGATTGTTGTTTATAAATTAAACTAGTTTATAAAATTATATCATATTTATATTAGAATTGAGATTATAATGTAATAAGTGGTTGAAGTGCTGTCAATGGTGGTTGCATGCTATGATGGTTCTTACATTGTGATATATATTGTAGTTGATACGGTGCTAAGATATCTCTGGGGGTTGATAATGTGTTGGTAAGTTGTTGCCAAACTATTTCAGGTGGTTATTAAAATGTTACTAGTTGGTTGCTACGATATTCAAATGGGTTGCTATGGTTTTGCTATGGTGTGGCCAAATAAAGTTTGGCGAGTACCAACTTTGGGGGATATAATGAATGTGTTATATAATGAATGTGGGATATAATGAATGTGTTGATGAGCCAAATGCATATTGATTTCCATGCTAAGAGAGATCTGAGAGATTTGTTTCTTTGGTTTTACAGCCTTCCTTTATTAGACTGACAGTGTTTTGAGCAGGACACCACTCTGTCAGAATAGATTCATGAGCGAAGCAAAACGGCAGAACATTTTATTATTATTTTGATAGCTGGGTGTGATACCTATCTGGACACATTGTGAGGAAGAGGCAGTGGACTGTTGCGTTCTCTGATAAGATAAAAACTCACAAGCAAAGAAACCTCTCAGCCATTCAGTGAGAGGCAGAGAGTGGATTGCAGACCCAGCTGTTAATCCTTCATAGCACAAAAATGTCAACTTAAATGTCATACATTGAAATACAGCTCAAAGTGCCGATTACCAAGAGGCTCTTCTTTTTGTGTCCACTCTCATACTACTGGTCAGCAGGGCATCTTTCACAGGGGGTTATCAGTCTGAAAGGAAGAGGGGGAACAATGAAAGATGTTTACATATAATCAGCTGAGGAGTTTGATTTACCAGTGATTCATTCATTATCACATCCGCTTATTCCTTATCAGGGTCACGGTTAGTCCCCTACCCCCTCACTGGGCACAGGGCAGGGCAGTACACTATTCAACTAAGCCCAGGACAGGGCGCCAGTCCATCGCTGGGTGAACACAAACGCACACACATACACATACAAACACACACATATGGACAATTTAGAGTACCCAATTCACCTGACCTCCATGTTTTTGGACTGTGGGAGGAAACCGGAGACCCCGGAGGAAACCCACGCAGACACGGGGAGAACATGGAAACTCCGCTCAGATGGGGAATCGAACCCAAGACCCCAGCGCTGAGAGGCGAACGTGCTAACCACTAAGCCACCGTGCCGCCCCATTTACCAGTGATACGACTCTATAATTGTCAGGATCTGAGCCCCTGCCCTTGTGTTTTGTCTCCCTCTTGTGTTCTGATCATGTACTACGTGCCCTTATGTGGATTTCCTGTGTCATTGTGTTTCATTGAGTCCAGCTGTTCCTCGTTCCATGTACCCTGTCCGTACCTTTAAATGCTCTGTCTTGTCCTGTGTGCCTTGTCGGTCATTGCTGTTGCTGTTGCTATTGCTGTTGTCGTCGTTATTTCATCCAGTGTGTCAGTATCCTGAGCTTTATTTGAACCTCGTTTAGATTTCCTTGTCTGTATCCTCCCTTGAATCCTATGTGGCCAGCCCTCGTGCTGTGTTTTGTTTTCTGTCTCTTTCTGTTCAATAAACCCCCGTCAATCCCACGATCTCCGCACTTGTGTTCTACCTCTACCTGCCCACCTTACAATAATAGTGCTATACTTCAGGAAATACACACTGCAGCACAAATGCATATATGCAGTTATAATAGTATTTGCACCATAGAAACTCTTTTAAAAAGATGGTCTTCAAGGGTTCTTTAGAAAAGAAAATGGTTATATATAGAACCATATCTCTTTTAGTGGCAGTGATGGTGTAGCTTTCTACAGTGGTGTTTGAAAGTTTGTGAACCCTTTAGAATTTTCTATATTTCTACATAAATATGACCTAAAACATCATCAGATTTTCACACAAGTCCTAGAAGTAGATAAAGAGAACCCAGTTAAACAAATGAGACACAAATATTAGGATTAGCAGTAAATTTAAAGGTGAAATTAGAGTCAGGTGCTTTCAATCAATGAGATGACAATCAGTTGTGAGTGGGAACCCTGTTTTATTTAAAGAACATGGATCTATCAAAGTCTGCACTTCACAACACATGTTTGTGGAAGTGTATCATGGCATGAACAAATGAGATTTCTGAGGAGCTCAGAAAAAAGAGTTACTGATGCTCATCAGACTGGAAAAGGTTACAAAACCATCTCTAAAAAGTTTGGATTCCACCAATTCACAGTCAGACAGATTGTGTACAAATGAAGGAAATTCAAGACCACTGTTACCCTCCTCAAGAGTGGTTGACGAACAAAGATCTCTCCAAGAGCAAGGGGTGTAATAGTCAGCGAGGTCACAGAGGACCACAGGGTAACTTCTAAACAACTGAAGGCCTCTCTCACATTGGCTAATGTTCATGTTCATGAGTCCACCATCAGGAGAACACTGAACAACAATGGTGTGCATGGCAGGGTTGCAAGAAGAAAGCCACTGCTCTCCAAAAAGAACATTGCTGCTCGTCTTGCAGTTTGCTAACATCATACAGTATATATAAAAGTATAAGGATCTTTTTCCTCAATAAATGAGCAAGTATAATATTTTGTCTCATTTGTTTAACTGGCTTCTTTTTATCTACTTCTAGGACTTGTGTGAAAATCTGATGATGTTTCAGGTCACATTTATACAGAAATATAGAAAATCCTAAAGGGTTCACAAACTTTCAAGCACCACAGTAAATGTTTGTCTCCTGATGAAGACATCAAAGCCCAGTGATGCTACAGCTGTCTATAACTGGGAGCCCATAGTAGAGGGAAGTTGAGTGGTGCTTTGTGAAGGTAAGAGTCACAGATCCAGCAAAGTTGATTAAAATGTATTTTATATTATTTACCAATGCAGAAGTAAATATTTAAAGAAGATTTCGAACTAGGGATGTACTGAATATTACCAACCAAAATTGTGAATAGTCAGAATAATTTATACCAAACAATGACGATGTGATGTTTGTCTTGGTATTGTTCTGTCCTCTCTCATTCTTTTGGTCTTTCCCCTTCATATTCAGCGTCTGTCCTTCACACACATTCAGTTAGATTGTAGTTCACTTCCTGTTTCAGCCCCATTCATGTCATCATTCACCATATCACTCGTGCACTACAATTCCCACTATGCACCTCACCACCTGATGTCACTTCCGGGATTATGCTCACCTGCACCACATTTCGTAATCCCAGCAGTTCAGTTAATTAAAAGCAGCACTTTCCAGCTAATCCTTGCTCAGCGTTGTTTTCGTTTCCTTGCTCCGCTTCTCTACTCACTTCGCACTTCACCCATTTCATCCCCTTTTCCAGCCTGGTTGTTTTTGTCTTGGTCTATGTACTTCGTTAAGGTTTGTTGTTGTTCTGATTGTTTGAGTCATGTTACAGTCCAAGTCGTGTTTGAGTCATGTTTCAGTCCAAGTCGTGTTTGAGTCATGTTTCAGTCCAAGTCGTGTTTGAGTCATGTTTCAGTCCAAGTTGTGTTTGAGTATTTGCCTTGTTTCAGTTTCAGTGTTCTTTTGTAGCTGAACCTTGTGTCAATTAAAGTCCTTTCGTTTACCTGCAAACACCTTCTGTCTTTGTTTTTCCCACGTCGCTGGGTTCCCCACGTTACATAATGCTGAGCCAGGATCCCGAAGGTGGCAGGTATAGAATTTTTGTTTTGTTTGTTTGAATTGTTGATCAGCTTGCTTGAGTAGTCGTTTGTGGAGGCCCTGTGGTTACTGCTTCTGATTCTCTCTCATTTGTTGTGTTCTGGCAAGAATTATGGCAGGGATATACAAGTACTTAGAGTTCATTCAAGATAGTGCTCTTAAGTGTGATCTGCCCCAGCCATATTATGGTAATTTGGAGGACTTTTGGTGCTATATACATGAGTGTGGCGAGTTTATAGCAGACAACAAGGACATATTAAATACAGAATTTCAGGTCATGGCCCTCATAATATATCGGTTAAGAGCTGAAGCTTGGGAATGGGCATTGGATTTGTGGAGTACTTCATCAGAAACTTTTAATATATTACTTGACTTTATTGAAGACTTGAGAACTGCCTTTGATCCCAAGTGGCAAGATTGTAACATGACTCTGGAAATATATAGGATCTTGATGAAATCAGTTATGACCGAACCAGAACAGTTCTCAGGTGATCGTGAGAAGTTTCTTGATTTTATGAAAGAAACACTCAATGATCCTCAGCGATACAACAATGACATTACTAAAATAAGGTTTCTGGTTTCCAAGTGTCATGGGGAGGCTAGAGATTGGGTGAAAACAGCCACAAAAATGTGTCCAACTTTCTGGACTAACTTCTCACACTGCTTACATTTAACGATTGAGTACTTCAGTCCTCGAGTCTCCGGGTCTGCCGAAGCCCCCGGGTCTGCCGAGGTCCCAGAGCCTGCCGAGGTCCCAGAGCCTGCCGTGTCCGCCGAGGGCCCAATGCTAAAGGGAAGTGAGACTAGTTATTTTCATTTGTCTGTCACCAAAAACATACGTTGCCTATTCTCCTCCTCAGCTTCTGGTTCTATGGCCGCCTCGGAGCCCGCTGCTGCCTCGGAGCCCGCCGTGCCTGCCGATGCCCACATGCCCGCTGCTGTTCCTGATCTACAGGCGAGTGAGATTAATACATTCTCTGCTACTCTTGATACTGTCTCACAGGATCTCCCTCTCTCTGGCAGTCTGGCACCCATACTCCAGGACATCTGTGCTGCCTCCTCATCCATGGTTCAGGAGGTCTTCACTGAGGCTTCTTCCCTGGCTGTTAGAGTGGAAGCTGGCATTCAAACTGAACATATGTACAACACAGAGAAAACTACTCAGACTTTGTGTATCTACAAGATGGACCGTAGTACCATGACCGATCCGGTGGTGGGAGTAAACAGAGCCACTAGGACAGAGACAGTCCAGTCAGCAATGTCCCTTGTCCCCGAGGGCCATGAGAGCCCTGCTCCAGTCCCCGAGGGCCATGAGAGCCCTGCTCCAGTCCCCGAGGGCCATGAGAGCCCTGCTCCAGTCCCCGAGGGCCATGAGAGCTGGGTATTTATGTAGGACAGTGCATCAGGCAAGATGGACCTTCCCAGCGGGCCATAAGGTCCCTATACTGACGTTGTCCAGTCATGTCTCCACCCCGGTTGCCCGGACCACTTGGACATACCCCCCTGCTAAAGGTGTTTTTTCTACACCGTGGACTGTCCCCCTGATATGACCCAGTCTGATGTCTGGGTATAGGATCCCAGACATGTCACCTTTCCCAATGTTGACTCCTATATTGTGGGAGACTGTGTCGCACTGCTGCAGACATGGCTGTGCGCACATACATTGACATTTTTCAAGGACGTTTAAATCGGACATTGTTATATATTTGAGTTGTGTTCTGTGTAATTGTTGTAATGTTATTCTGGTGTTTTTGGGTCATGTTTTTTTTTGTCTATCTGTAGTGTTCTTGGGGCGCCTCGAGTCGAGGCGCCGTCGGGAGGGGGTTATGTGATGTTTGTCTTGGTATTGTTCTGTCCTCTCTCATTCTTTTGGTCTTTCCCCTTCATATTCAGTGTCTGTCCTTCACACACAGTTAGATTGTAGTTCACTTCCTGTTTCAGCCCCATTCATGTCATCATTCACCATATCACTCCTGCACTACAATTCCCACTATGCACCTCACCACCTGATGTCATTTCCGGTATTACGCTCACCTGCACCACATTTCGTAATCCCAGCAGTTCAGTTAAAAGCAGCATTTTCCAGCTAATCCTTGCTCAGCGTTGTTTTCGTTTCCTTGCTCCGCTTCTCTACTCACTTCGCACTTCACCCATTTCATCCCCTTTTCCAGCCTGGTTGTTTTTGTCTTGATCTATGTACTTCGTTAAGGTTTGTTGTTGTTCTGATTGTTTGAGTCATGTTTCAGTCCAAGTCGTGTTTGAGTCATGTTTCAGTCCAAGTCGTGTTTGAGTCATGTTTCAGTCCAAGTCGTGTTTGAGTCATGTTTCAGTCCAAGTCGTGTTTGAGTATTTGCCTTGTTTCAGTTCCAGTGTTCTTTTGTAGCTGAACCTTGTGTCAATTAAAGTCCTTTCGTTTACCTGCAAACACCTTCTGTCTTTGTTTTTCCCACGTCGCTGGGGTCCCCACGTTACAGACGATTTTAATAACACTTTTACTGCTCTAAAAAGTTAGTTTAATATTGCACATTTGTTTAACATTTCAGAACTGTGATTTTCCTCACCAGTTAACAAAACACATATTCACCAGCACAGTTACAGTTTGGTGCTGAAATGGAAGAAGACAACAAACTACAAGCACAACCTTTACTAAACTACACTTGTTATGATGAAGCCAGAACACAGCTGCTTAGCTTTGTGTTTGTGCTCTGGCTGCTGCAGTGTTAGGGAGCATCTCACAATTACCAGAAGAAATGTGAAGTGTTTCGGTGTCTGTAGCCAATGACACTCACAATAGAGGTCTGCATTATCCCCGCGGGACCCATTACAATACCTTGCGGCGCGGGACCAAAATTAATTGTCATTTGCGGGAGTGTTCGGTCAGTCAGCCCAGATGTCGTGGGAGCATGACGAGATATGCATGTTGAAAAATTCTGCAAATTAATAAATAGTCTAGAAAATGATGAGAATCATGCAGCTAATCAGTCAGTAAGGAAGTCAAAATACTGGAGGAACGTCAGGTGAACAGACGGTCAGTCAGTCTTTCTCTCTCTCTCTCACACACACACACACACACACACACACACACACACAAATGCGTGCGCGCTTTCTCTCTCACTCTCACCCACTCACACACGGTCTGGCGCTCTCTGTCTCTTTCTCTCTCTAATAATGATTCATTATAACCTAAATAATATTTTGCTGTTGTAATAAATATTGTAGCGTAGACCATGTTGAGGTCACGCGGTATGGGTGACGTCATCACCCAGAAGCACTTGCGGGTTGTACACACTTGTAAAACAGTTATGAATTGTTCATATCGGTTATTTTATGCAGTTGTGTTGTGCTGATTTAGTGTTTTATTAATGTAGTCATCATCCTGTTCACCATTACCGTTTGTGAGATGTGGAGTCACACACACCAGATGATAAACTGAACTCAACTCATGCGCGCGAACGATAGCAGAGACGTTCACATAGCAAGAAACGGCAGAGCCAATAAGCTTTAATCTTAAGCGTTCACAAGTGTACATGAAAAATGTTTTGTATAATGCTGGATGCGTTAAAGTTACTTTTCTCTCCCACCACCTCACAATATGTAAGTAAGTTTTAAGTTCTGTCTAGTTAATTTGGTTGATGTGAGCATCAGCGGCGGTACTAGGGCGGGGCTATGGAGCTATAACCCTCCTGTCTCTCTCAACAGGATTGCTCGTGCAACCTCACACACACCGGACGACAAACTAAACTTAACTCGCGCACGCAAAAACTTCGCCCCCTCCTTGAGGACTGCAGACGGGAGCGGGCGGAGATGTTTATGTGGCGGGTGGGAGCGGGACAAAAACAAGTGGGAGTGGGACTAACAAATCAGTCCCGCGCACACCTCTAACTCACATTAAACACACAACACATCCATATGACTTACATCATTAATTTTAGACATTTTCATCGTTTTATTAAATATTAGTAATAATGTAACATACATGCATCTTCACATATTCATATATTATTGCCTAACAGTTGTTTTATATAAAAATGTAAAACAGTAAATCAATGAAACTCATGTCATTCAACCTAATGATGCCAATCCAACTTAAGTTGCCTGAAAAGTTGAAGTTGGGCTCAGTTTTTTTTTTCACTGGACAAGAGTTGTTTAGCTTTACAGTGACAGACATCATAATACAACGTAACACAAAGGAAAGGTGATTTAAAGAGTCAGAGCTGAAGATTCTGGTCCTCAGTAGTGGATTGTTCAGTCTTTACTCCACACATTATTATTTCACCAGGACTTGTTAAAAATGTTAAAGAACAGTCAAACTATTTCAGTTCAATATGTGTACAGTGTCAAAACATTTAAACTCCGAGTCTGATCGTTAGAATAAAAAAAATTATAATGTCAAGACTTGCATCCGACAGTCAGGAGACAATTAACCGCAGAGGACTCGTCAGGGTTGAGGTTCTGTTCTGAGGGTGATTATCCCATGTTCCCACAGTCACATCTCTGGGGAGAGAAAGTGAGCGAGTGGTAATTAAAACTAAATGACCATGACAGTGAAAACATTACAGACTTAAGAGAGGCAGCACTTCTTCACCAAAATGACGGCTTCTGACTTTTTGTCTCAGCTAATTGAAAAAAAAAAAACGTTTGGACGAGTGTAATATTTACTTATTTAGTTATTTATTTGCTGTTCTCAGGCTCTAGGAGTTACAGAGGGATTCATTATCTGGGAGAGAATCGGGTCTTTCCCTTGTTCAATTATTCAGAACACAGTCACCGACAGCCATTAAACTTTCATGGGAGGCAATTTGGAGGCAGAGCCAGGACTGCAGCGATGTGTGTGCGCCCCTCTGCCTCTGCCAGCATACCATCCTTCTGCCATGAGTGTGTGTGTGTGTGTGTGTTGTGTGTGTGCTGTGCTTCCAAGAAACTGAAACAATGATTGGGGGGTAAGGAGGGGGTGTTTGGAGGGGGGCAGTGGACAGTTCTGGAAACCTGACAAGTGTTCTCTGTGTTTTGGAGCTGGTAGAGCTCTGGCAGGGAGGTGAGATGATGGTGTCTGTGTAGATGCTGGAGTGTGAAACCTGAGCATATTTGAGTTCCTGTTCAGTTCATCCACCTCTACAGCAGGACAAGCAGAACCTTTAAAGTGTCCATATCATAAGAAACATTTGGGACACTATGAACAATGCAGATAAAATAATGCAATGTTTCTTCAATTGACTTTGACTTTTATTTCAATGCAGACTGAATGAACTCAAGATATTTCACATTTTGTCTGGTCAACTTCATTTAATTTGTTAATACACATCAATTCCTGCAACACATTCCAAGAAACGTTGGCACAAAGCATTTACAACTATGCAATGTTGCTGTTCCTTCTCACAACAAAAAATTTTTTGCCACCACAAATACCAAGCAATGAACTGTTTTAGGTGTTATTTGTCCCATTCATCCAGCAAACATATCTTAAGGTGTAACAGTATGTGGTTCTTTGAATGATTGATTGATTGATTGATGTTTGATTGACTGATTGAAGTCCAGAACTTGAACCTTCTTCTTCCACAGCCATGCCTTTGTAATGTGTTTACAAAGCATGTGGTTTTGCATTGTCTTGTTGACAAATTTAGAAATTGATGTTTACAACACACTCAAAACGTTGGGACAGAGGAAAAAGAAGACTGAAAAATACAAGTAACACTGTTCTGGAAGGTTCCACAATTAACCGTTTACCTTTAACAGGTGAGATCATCGCACCAAGTATAAAATTAGCATCCACCAAAGTTTTCACAAGCAAGGATAGGTGGTGGTTCACCAGTTTTTGAAAATGTGGTGAGAGAATTGTGTTTGAGTTGAAAGACAATGCTTCTAAGCACAAGATGGCAGAGAATTGGGGTCTTTCACCATCTACAGTTCAAAATATCCTGAAAAGATTAAAGGAGTCAGAGGAAATGTGGGTGTGTGAAAGCAAAATTATGGAAACCTCTGCGTAATGTGTGACCACCAGTGGCATCTTTAGAATGGAAATCCAGGTAGGGCACAATAAATTCTGTGGGCAGCATCCTACCCATCAGTGAAACTACACACAAACCTACTTGCTCAATTAATTCAACCACAAATGCACCTCATCAGTTAAATTTGAAAAAGCATAATCTAGTGTTGTGCCAAATTTGGCACCCTGACATGAGATTCATCCCCAGTTGGGAGACCTACTTACCGGTGGTATTCAGTTACCTTAACTTTGGTTATTGTGACAAAAGGAACTTAAATACAATCCATTCCAGTCATGAATAAAGGAAATGAACCTTTTTCTGAGGTAAGATGACTATCAGTGTGTTATTTAACTGTTAACTTTGATTAAATTGTCGACGTGATTCATTATATTGCCTTGCTAGCAGTAGCTAACAGATGACTGATGTTTATTAGTGGCAAGCTGAGTAGAAATGCTGATACAGTAAACAATATTCACATAAGCTCTCGTATGCAAATCTTTCATTTTTATAACCATGCCCCACAGCTCACTATTGAAAGTGTGTTGCACATGCGTACAGTGTTTTCCACTGCCCACTTGCTTAAACAAATGCTGACTGGCCGGCTACATGCTCACTAACTAAATGAATACTGCAGATAGTAGTGACCTTATGCAATATGTATAGGAATATTTTAAATATATGTGGAACTACCGCCATTTCCATAAGTCAAATACACAACAGTGTTAGAAAATAATAGTTAAATAATATAATTTTAAACAAACTTATTGATTGTCACACATTGCTCCATAGCGACATCTGATGGGGCTGGGCCCCACCAGCCCCTAATGTAGATATGTCCCTGGTGACCACTGAGCCCTCAAGTAGTTTTGTTTAAGAAACCGTAATGCTATTTTGATGGATATAGTCATTTGGGTTCAGGAGTACTTTGAAAAACCAAAGTTGCTTAAAATAATCCAACACTGCATCAAGAAATGTAACCTAAAACTACTATGCAAAGAGGAAGCCATGTCATAAGCCATGTCTCTGCAAGTTCTACAGGCCCAAAGTCATCTGGGCTGTGATCTTTTTCATGATATGCTACTTTTTGGAAATGCTCTTGCACTTTTGCCTCATTAAATTTGTTCTTTTAGGCCCAAGCCATTCTTCTTCAATCCGTTCTAGAGTCACTGCATGTTCCTGGAGAACCTGATCTCAGTCTTCTCTTCTGTAGGAATCTTCATCATTTGGATCTCAGAGGATATTCTGCTCTGTGTAATATTTTGTCAGGAGAGAAGAAGATGAATAATCTGGTCACGTAGATCATGATAGTGGCAGCCAGAAAAGAATAAGCGCTGTTTAAACACCTGTTATGGTTCCTGTAGTCACGGCTCAGGAACCTGATGAAATGAGAAGCTACCAACCTCAGATAAAGTCAACAAGAGTATCATCTGTTCAGTCCTCCAACAAAACATCTTCTATTTTCTTACCCATTGATCCAGTCAAATCAATCCCTAGACATGATGCCATTTGACCCAATCACATGATGCACATCTTCATGTTCAAGTTTTCATTCGATGTATCATGTAACATCTTTTCAAATTTGAGGCTCTTTCAGCTGTTGCATCTAAGATTCATATGAGTTGCAGGATGACTTTCGTTATACAGTTCAGGTGCAGGTTAGTTCTCTGCAATCAAAACTGACTAAAAGCATTACAGTCTGAAACATTCCTTATAAAAAAGCTGAATAGGCAGATGTATGTCAATGAATTTAATGTTTATATGGACTGGGCAGAGGTCAATATTTACATACCACTTGCAACTGATTTCATCAGTTAAAATAGTCATATGAGAGAAAAGTGATCACACGATCTGATGAATGCTCCTCCTACTAATATTAAAGTCATCATTCACCATATATACAAACATTTTATGGGGTTTGAAATTGTACAAAACATTCCATCAAATATGTGATAAAAATGTAATGTGTGACCAGGTTCAGTTTTCAGTCAAGGTGTTAAAAAGTTAAAATAATGTTAGCAATGTAACATTGTAAAGCAAAGATATTTTCTGACCCTGCACCCATCCACTCCAACATCCACTCCATCATCCACTCAAACATTCACTCTAGCATTCACCCCAACATCCACTTCAACATTCACTCCAGCATCTGCTCCAACATCCAATCCAACATCCATCCACTATTCACTCCATTGACCACTCCAAAATCTACTCCAGCATTCACTCCAATATTCAGCCTAGCACTCACCCCAACATCCACTCCAACATCTGTTCCAACATCCAATTCAACATCCAGTCCAACATCCATTTCAACATCTGCTCCAACATCCGCTCCAGCATCCACTCCAGCATCCACTCCAGCATCCGTTCCAACAGCTGCTTTAACATCCAATCCAACATTTGCTTCAACGTCCGCTCCAACATCCACATCAACATCTGGTCCAACATCCATTCCAACATTCACTCAACATCCACTTCAACATCTGTTCCAGTGGCCATTTCAAGATTTGCTTCAACATCCACTCCAGCATGCAGTGCAACATCTGCTCCAACTTCGAAAGAGAGACAAAGAGAGCGAGAGTACGAGAGAGTGCAGCAGTTGTTGAAACAGCTAGAGAATAAATGAAGAGAGGGAGTGACATTAGAACAAAGCATTGAAAGACAAATAAAACCATATTGATTTAATTGCTGGTATAAACATCTACTCCAACATCCGTTCCAATGTCTGCTTGAACGTCCACTCAAATATAATATTCTGTTGTATTTATCAAACTTTGAAAATAACACTAAATATTTTTTTTGAATACAAAGTATTTAGAAATACATTTCAATATTTTTTTGTCCACATGTGACACTATATGCTGTTTTTACATCCAGAAAGTCTTTTAAGGATCAAATACGACCAGATATTAATTTGGGTTTAATCGTAATATTTTATTCATTTAACAGCATTAATATCAAGATGATACCTCTCTGGTGTTACTGAATAAACCTTATATGACTAAAACATATAAAACAGATGAGAATTATTGGACAAACACAGAGTAAGAGTTTCATATGTCAGTGTGTCTACAACTCATCTTTCAGCCCATCTGTTTACTGCCCTGTTTTGCTCATCAGAGACTCTGACTGTCCTCTTCACTCAAGGACATCCTGAACACGGCACAATACAGAGTGTTTCTACT